>JAPEVC010000095.1:0-129498 GCA_027946555.1 Gnomoniopsis sp. IMI 355080 | reverse complement strand
GCGGAGGAGGTGGTGGAGGTGGTGGTGAAGGAGGACCTCGCTCTCCTCGAAGACACAACTTGCGGCCAACCCCCAATACATGGCGCCAGATTTGGGACTTCATCTGGCTCCTGATCCGCTTCTTCACCTACGGCCAAGCCGCCAACCTCTGGGCCATTCTTCACTTCGTATATGACTTTACCCTCCTCAACATCCAAAACGCACTCGACTACTTGAATCTCGCGCAGCTCTGGCAGCGCTTACCCAATCCGCAACTCCCACGCGCCGAAATCAGGTCCTTCTCCTTCTGGCTGCTGATCGTATGGCAGCTGACCACGATGATTGCGCTCGGCGAGGAGCGACGCCTGTGGCTGGCGGCAAATCCGCGCACGGCGGCGTATATGCGTGGGATGCAGTTCCGGAACCCGTATCCGCGATGGGGCTTGTTCCAGGTGGACTATGCGTTGTTGGAGCCGGCTCTGGGTGGACTGAGTGTGTGGTTACATAGGCTATACTTTAGTCCCGGAGTGCTAGGTAGTGTGCGAGACGTGTTCGGTGTGGTGGCGTATTCTTGGCAGTCACTGCTGCACACGCTGAGCTATTCAAAGATTGAAGAGGCGGTTGTGCATGCCAAAGACCTAGTATTGAATGCTGGAAATGCAGCCGTGACGGTTGTTTTCGGTGCTGCTGCGGCTTTGTGGGCATTACTCGTGAGGATGATGCCGAGTTGGCCGGGTGTGTCGTCGATGCAGTCGGGAGACCCAGGCGTGTCGGTGAATCCACCGAGTTTGTCGGATCCGCAATTTGTGCATGGCGGCCCAGCGTGGTGGGAAATTTTCTGGGAGTACTTCAAGGATTTGGTGGTGCGGACGTTGACCGGGAGGAGGAAAGTGAGCCATGAGTAGATGCTGGCTTTCTGTTGGGTTTCGGAGGATAGTTGAAGCTCATATCTGACATGTTGAAGCTTGTAGAGCATATTGTATTGAGCCAACTGCAACTCAGCCTGCGTCAGGGCAGACCTCGACGATAGCTACCGTGAAGCACTCGTATCGCACATAGGTAATGTAATTATATTTCATACCCGCCCACTACTCAAGCTCTTGAGTTTAAGAGCTATCGGCGAGCCAGTATCCGAAAGGGAGTGTCTGCATTGCTTCCTCTTCATTGGGGGGGGGGGGCATTTTCAATAGCCCGGTGTGCCTGACCATTTTGATCCTTCAACAAAGCAACTACATTTCGAAAAGTACCCATTTCTCAAACACTTACGTTCGACACTCGTGACCAAACCAACGGTCGAGTCATTCACGGCTGGATGCTGATTCGAGATCAGGTTGATAGTTGAGACCGAGGCGAAGACAAGGAGGCACGTGAGGGAGCCGCATGCCAACGCTTGATGCTGCTCGTATAGTGCATGCAGGCATATGACCCCACGATCTGCGTGTCTGACTTCCCGTCAGGGAGCCGGCGGGATGTGGACATCAAGAGCAGCAGAGGATCCACCTGTGAAGTCGGTGTCCCCTGTGTTCGTGATATCTGATAAGGGACAAAGCTTGCCGCTCGGAACAGCCGCTGCAGCAGAATGCATACTATTCCGTACACGATTCACTGGTGAAAGAAGCAAGGCAAACTTGAATGATACTAGGGTTGCACGCGACATGACTTGAGTGTCAAAAGTCAAGAGATGACTCAAGTTTCGGGAGAGGCGTAGAATGCCATGCTGGATCTTGGATGGGACAATATCGATACTAAGCCGCGTATCCGCACGCAATCGGAGACCCTGCGTGCATAATCAGCCGCTGTACCGGGTACCTACCTAGCGCCTAGGCATAGTACTGGGTGTGCACTGTTTCCCCGGTGCTGGCTTGCCCGGTGTGAGGTGGTCGCCACACACATGCACCTCCTGACACGACGTGCCCATGTATGCTTTGACCAAGTGATTAAGAGGAGATGGATGGTTGTCTTGCATGACAACAAACTCGGGACCATGGGCGAGCTTGCAAGTTGAGAGATGATAGGCAGAGGTCTCGTGCTCGAGCTGCAAATCAGAATCCACAATTGCGAGGCAGCGTTGGGGTCTCGTCGTGAACAGGCACTGTATTACTCTGTTTGTACGGGTAGATAGATCGTCGCCGAGGGAACCGAGCGGGTGAGGCTAGCGTAGCGACACTGTCCTCTCGGACGCATGGATACTGTTCAGCTGCCTTTGGAAGAAACAACAAGCATAAGCATCGAGTTTGAAGTTGTTAGTTGTTTGTTCATGATGAGGACCCGTCACCTTCACCTCGGCTCCTGTCTTGATTCCGCTTTCGGACCCTTCCAGCCACATCCTGAGCTTCATTCAGCATTCAGGGACCTGCAGAGTGTAGGCAGCAAGACGGCACGAGCAGCTCTCCGCACGCAGCTCCAGGTAACCGCTACATCATTGTGGGTCAACCGAGACAGGCGCCCACTTTTAGAGCTGTTCCGGGTGCATGTGCTTGCGTGGGGCGAGAGCATGTAGATGAGACATCCCATCTCCGCGTCAGCAAGAGCGCAGTGACATGTATCAGTGACTCGGGCCGCTCTTGGCGTCGCTCCCCATTTCCTCCGACCGCACCTGGCAGTGCCCCTTCTCCAAGCCCTGCAGGATGCCCCAGACCCGCAATCGTCATTCTTAGTGGGCGATAACGACTGGGCTTGACCCCGTGCCTGCCTCTTTATCGGCATTGCGCACCCAAAGTGCTTGCCTGCACATGCCAGCCTGCCTGCACCTGCTGCACCAGGCCTGTATCAGTGCTAGCTAAAGCTCCCCAAGGTCCCCAACCTCATCATCTGACAACCTCGCTCCCGACCCTTTTATCCCTCTTCATCCTTTCTTCCTTCTTCCTCTTTATCCATCATCCACAACCTCATCAACCATTTGGACCATCATTCACCTTTCATCCCCTTCTTCATTTGTGCTGTTGTCGTCTTTTGGGAACTCATCTTTTATCCTGTCGCTGGCAGACTCCCTCCGTTCCTTATCAACTGTCGTCATCAACAACACCCGACGAACCTCGTCACCATGAAGGGCCTCGGTGCTCTCGCCTTCGCGGCTTGCGTCTCCGCAGCTGTCGTCCCCTCTTTCAGCACTGAGACTGTTCACTCTGATGCTGCTCCTCTCCTGTCATCCGCCAACGCAGAGACCATTCCCAACCGTTACATTATCAAGTTCAAGAAGCATGTCAATGATAAGCATGCCTCGGAACACCATGTCTGGCTCAACAGCGTCCACTCCGCCAACCAGGAGGCCCGGGAGCTTGAGCTGCGGAAGCGTAGCCAGTCTCCCCTCTCCAGCCAGGTCTTTGATGGTCTGAAGCACACCTATTCTATCGGAGCTGGCTTCCTCGGATACGCCGGTCACTTCGATGATGCCACCATTGAGGAGATCCGCAGGCACCCTGATGTAAGTCTTGTTCATCTCATACGCTTGCCTTTGTTCATCACAGCATCGGCTAATTTACTTTGTGACAACAGGTTGAGGCTATCGAGCAAGACACCATCGTGCACACCATGGAGTACAAGGTAGAGAAGGACTGCGGTGGCGAGACAGAGTCCATGGCCCCCTGGGGTCTGGCACGTGTCTCTCACCGTGACACCCTGTCTTTCGGTACCTTCAACAAGTACCTCTACGCCGAGGAAGGCGGTGAGGGTGTTGACGCCTATGTCATTGACACTGGCACCAGCGTGAGCCACGTCGACTTTGAGGGCCGTGCTCACTGGGGCAAGACCATCCCTAATGGAGATGCTGACGAGGATGGAAACGGCCACGGTACCCACTGCTCTGGTACTATCGCCGGCAAGAAGTACGGCGTTGCAAAGAAGGCTGAGGTCTACGCTGTCAAGGTCCTGCGCTCCAGTGGCAGTGGCACCATGGCCGACGTCATTGCTGGCGTCGACTGGGCCGCCGAGCGCCACCAGGAACAGGTCGAGAAGGCCAAGGATGGCAAGCGCAAGGGCTTCAAGGGCTCTGTCGCCAACATGTCGCTCGGTGGTGGCAAGACCAAGATGCTTGACAACGCTGTTGACGCCGCCGTTGACGCCGGTATCCACTTCGCCGTTGCAGCTGGCAACGATAACGCCGATGCCTGCAACTACTCTCCCGCTGCCGCCGCCAACGCTGTCACCGTCGGTGCTTCTGCCATTGATGACAGCCGTGCCTACTTTTCCAACTACGGCAAGTGCACTGACATCTTCGCCCCCGGCCTGAGCATCCAGTCCACTTGGATAGGATCCAAGACTGCCGTCAACACCATCTCCGGTACTTCCATGGCCTCTCCTCACATTGCCGGTCTCTTGGCCTACTACCTGAGTCTGCAGCCTGCCAGCGACTCAGAGTACGCCCTGGCCTCCATCACCCCCAAGCAGCTCAAGTCCAACCTCATCAAGGTCGCCACTAAGGGCGGTCTCTCCGACATGCCTGCTGGCACCCCCAACCTGCTCGCCTGGAACGGCGGCGGTTGCTCCAACTACACCAGCATCATCGAGGCTGGTGGCTACGTCATCGATGAGGCCAAGTCCGAGGAGTCGTTCACGACGAAGCTCACCTCTAAGATCCACGATCTCGTCGACGAACAGGTTAAGGAGTACTTTGGTGAGCTGTAAATGTGACATTAAATTGGGTTAAGGGTTTTCTTTGGGTCTATTCTAGTCTGACTGCTTTGACAACGGCGCGATAATGGAGGGGTCGGGTTGCATATTTCCTCTGTCACGAAGTTCTCTCGTACCTAGACACAACAATCTACACGTCCTTTACATGTAATGATTTGCGACGTTGTCTGAGAGTGACCTTATGTAGCCTCTACGTATAATACTTCCGAATTCAGTCTACTACTTAGACTTGTCCTGTGGGCTGATTTCTTGCGAGTGATCATTCCATAAGCCGTCATGCAAGCCGACATATAGCGAGCGATACGAGTAACATGGCCTCGATGGCGAGGTGTCATGATTGGACAGACTGGGTAAAATCATATAGGCTCTCTATATGGGCCCGCGATAATGAAAGAAGGCGGCGGGCAGGGGAGAGTCATAGAGATGTGCAACGTAATGATGTGAGACGACTGTATGTTCATATTGACGAACCCATCAGCTGCGAAAGTCATCTCTGCATTCAAGTTTCAAGTGCACTCAGCGCGTCCGCAACAGCAAGTGCTCTGGCATCATCCCAATACTGGCCAATCACCTGGAGACCCATCGTATCCTGGCCCAGTGCATCCGCCGTCACCCGCCTGGGTATACTGACCGCCGGTAACCCCGCCAAGCTCGCCGGCACGGTGAACACATCATTCATGTACGCCTCGATCGGATTATTCTTCAAGCCCTGCTGTACATCCTCCAGCCTCGGCGGGAGCGTTGGCGCCGTCGGACAGAGCAGGAAGTCCACCTGTGAGGGGCCGAGCTTGTTCTCCAGCAGTACGCTCTCGTCCATCTCCGCGAGATCAAATTGCTGCTCTTCTTCGTCTACCAGCGGGTTGGCCAACTTGAACACGCGGTCGAAATCCTTGCGCACGAGCCGCCGTACCCGCTGTGCCTGCAGAAAGTAGTTGTCCATGGCTGCGGAACTGAGCGTGTACGCGCCCAGCAGGATGCGCCGCTTGACTTCGGCACCGAAGCCCGCACCGCGCACAGCAGAGTACAGCACGCCCCCGTTCCTGTTGTTCTTGCTGCCGCCACCTTCGATCTCGTGCTGCGCGGGCCCGTACCGCACGCCGTCGTACTTGGCGAGATTTGAGGACGCTTCGGCGGGTGCGATTACGTAGTAGGCCGAGAGGGCCTGGCGCGTCGAGGGGAGAGAGACGGGGACGACACGCGCGCCCAGGGCGTGGAGGTGGGTCGCGGCGGATTGCCATGCGTGGCGGACCGAGGGCTCTAGTTCCTCGATGTTGTACTCTGCTGGTATGCCGAATGTGAGCGAGCGCAACAGGCTCTTGGCCGTCGGCTCGTCCAGTGGAGTGTAGTCGTCTTTGAAAGCAGCGCCTGGGCTTCTGTGCTGGACGCACGTCGGGTCCAGCGGATCGCCTTCTGCCCATAGACCATTGCTGCCCACGACCAATTTGCGTATCTCGCCCACGCTCCTTGCAAGCAGCCCCACCGTATCGAGACTGTTGGCGTAGGGTACCACGCCATACCGGCTCAACAGCCCATAGCTAGGCTTGTACCCTACAACGCCGCAGTACGCCGCCGGCAACCGCACACTGCCCCCGGTATCCGTCCCGAGCGCAATATCCGCCAGACCCTTTGCCACGGCCAGTGCGCTACCACCCGAGCTGCCACCCGCAGACACCAGGACTGTCTCATCGGGCTTGTCGGAGTGCGGCATCACCACCTCCTGCGCCACGGCGCCGTGGGCCGAGTGCACGCTATGCCCGCCCATGCCGAACTCGTCCATGTTCGTTTTGCCGACGACGCGGGCGCCGCGCTGTTTGAGCTGTTTGACGATGGTGGCTTCGTATGGTGAGTCATGGCCGTCGAGGATGGCGGAGGCGCAGGTCGTGGGGCCGTCGGAGGGGTGCGTGACGATGTTGTCTTTAACGGCGAGGCGGAACGTGCCTGGAGGAAGAGAGGAGTCCGATCCGGGAGCTAGGATTTTTGATTGGTGAGCTCGAATTTGAGGCACAAGTTGGAAGTCGTAGCGTAAATTAGTAAGGAGTGTAACAGACCTTTATGTATGAACTCATTCAAGCACCGTCGTTGTGGGTGAACGAGACGCAGTGGCCGACTCGCATGGCGGGCGAGGCGCAGGCTGGAGAGCCTGCCATTGAAGGACATGTAGGGAGCCCGGTAGTATATGAATGACGCTGAGGCCGTGAAGACGCGGAGCTTCACATTTGAGCGTCGAGTGTCCGGGGAGGAAATGGCGTCGTAAAGAAGTTGTTTGTAACAAGTCTGGAGAGGGAATGGAATTTCGAGAGCTGCTGCCAAAAGTCACTTTGCTTATCGTTATCGTCATCCCCCCTCCCCCTTCTCCCCCAGGGGAGGGGCAAAAGTATTGCGAAATTAATTAAACAAATCATTGTTACGAAATGGAGAGCATCCTCTCAGTGTGGCACATTGGCATTGCTTTGAATATGATCACAGGCTTCCTCAGAAACATTCCTCATGACGAGATAACTTAGTATTAAACCCCCTCCCAAAGCCAACAGTGGTATCAAAATTCATCTACAAAGCTGATTCCCCCTCTATTACAATCGCTTCACCAGTCCCTCCCCAGTAAAGAGACATTTACTTCTTCCCAGTCAAATGCCACTCAAACACCTTCGTCCACACTCCCTTTGCGTTTCCCACAATCGTTTCCCCGTGACACGGCACCAACGTCTCAAAGTCCCACGCATCAATCCGCTTCACACTCTCATTAAACCCATTGCGATCCCTTGCGCTCATCGCATACCACAAGAACCGCTTCATGCCCTTCGCATCGCCCTCCGTGCTATTCATGTTGATAAACAGCTTCGCCGGCAGGCTGACCTTCTTCTCCGCCTCGGGTACTTTACTGTACTGCTCCTCGGCGGGCAGGTTGAACATGAGATCCGCCTCGATCAGGATGCGCTCCGGTCGGTAGAAGAACACCAGCTCCTTGTTCGCGTGCGCGTCGACATACTCGTATGCGAAATCCCGGTCAAAATCCTCGTCGATCTTGATGGCAAGCTTGTTCTCCGCCTTGAACACGACGGCGAACTCCTCTTTGCCAATCTTGGGGTCTGTCGCCTTGGCGCGCTTCTCGGGCAGGCCCTCCGGTCCGATGATTTTGGCATCCGGGAAGGCTGTAGCCCACTCTGTGATGAAGATGTGGTGTTCAATGTCGGGCGCGATAATGTACTTCACAGCGCCCCCGAGGGTGCTGACTTTGGCTTGCACTTCGGGGGTGAGGGCGACGGGGGAGAAGACGGCGAGGGAACCCGAAGTGAGTTTGACTAGAAGGCGAGAGGGTGGTTAGCATGCAATACTTGTGTTACTCTGAGAACTGCTGCTGCACCAATGGTCGCGCACGACGTATGCAAGACCACAAACAAGCCACAAGTTGCACATCACCGTGCCATGGCCACACCATGCCATGCGTGTCTCAGACCAGTACATGTTCCACAGGATTGTAGTACTCACCCAGAGTTCCCCTACCACCAATAGGAATCATGCCAAAGCGCTTGAACGGCACCGAGAAGGTGACCACGTTGGGCGTGATATCGCGAATCACCATAACATCCGCCGGATTGGCGGGAATCAGCTTGTTCGACATGCTGTTGCTGTTATCCGCGTTCGAGGATGACGTCGAGAAGGGATTGTGGATAGGGACGAGACCGCTCAGTACACCGAATCCGATTGCTACGGCCGGAAAGAGGAGAAAAGCTGTTTTGAGAGGTCCTGGTCGGGCGGAGGGGCTGCGGGTTGGTCTTTTGCCGTTCGTCGAGTAGAACCGTGCGCCTAACGATGGTGGTGGAGTAGGTAATGGTGGCGTATTGTATGCACTTTGCTGAGTGGTGAGCGCGCGGAGCGAATATGAATGGCCCTATTGCCCACGAATAATCTTTCAGTCAATAAGAACAAGAAAGTAGAGAGATGGTCGAGCCAGAGAACACTGACCTGGACGAGATTTCGAGAGATATTGGATGGACGAGATGCAGCGATCGCTAATCGTCCCAATTTCGGCATCGCGATTCAAGAGCAGCCCGGAGTGTGGATGTCTTTATGCGTCCGGGGTTGATTTCTCATCAAGAAAATGCCCGACAGTTCAAGTTTCGATAGGGTCTCTGTCTGGGTATGTACATAGAGTATCTACATGGCCCTGCTGACGTGGGCCCCGCCTATTCACTCGATAACTATCGCAAATTCCAGAAGGTCCTATCCGGAGTATTCTGCGTACTTGCGGAATTGCAGCATTGCGAGTAGATTCCCCTAACAAACGTCGATGACCTCACCTGATGAGGTCGACTTAACAGCCGATCGGGAACTCCGGGAACTCCGGACTCGGCACATGCCACAGCCGAGGCTCACACGACTCCGAGGACATCCAACCTCCCAAGATTACACAACGAATTCGTACGCAGGATAGGAGCATACGGCATAGTAGATGCTGCACCGTTATTTGATGCTCTTGATTCTCTCTATCTCCTCTGCGGATGGCAGCCCACGTCCGTGGCTAGGTAGGCTTCTACCATGGAATAATGCTTCCTTTCAATTGTATCTTCCTTACCAGTTTTAACCTCAATATGTTATTGGATACAGTGGCGGGACCATCGATACAGTATACCTAAGTAGCACCCACTTTCATAATATGCTTCAACGACAGTGCTCTCACAACAGCCTCAGACAAAAGAAGCGCCTTCTCCACTCCTTCTCTGTCTTCTTCGACTGTTCAAGAACAAGTCCACCATGGTCTTACTTCCCCGCAACTGCATAGCCTGCTGGCTGTCATCACTTTCTCCGTTCCTGCCGCCGCCCTCTTTGGCCCGAGTAGGATCCTGATTTTCCTTCGCCTCGCCCAACCTTTTCGGTAGGGAACCAAAATGCTTGGTGAACGCCGTGCTGAACCCCGGTGTAGACCTCGTAGGAGACGCCGCGTCCTCAAGCTTCGCGGGCGACTTTCGCATCAGCCGCACGGTAGGAGTACCACGACGAGGAGATCCCGTCTCCCCTGCGCGAACCCTGGTAAGGTTTTGGACTTGCGTGAGCGACTTGGTCTGTCTGACGGGGAGGGCTGCTTCTTGCGCCGGTGTCTGGAAGGAGTTGGACCTTGAGTCTTCACATGAGCTGAGAGGTGAGGCACGGGGCCGCAGTGCATCTTTGGGAACATTGTATTCCATGCCATCTTCAGCAACAGACACCGCAGTTCCGGAAGGGGCTAGTGCATTTTGCTGGAGAGTTGAAGCGGAGGGAGGTGTGGTCTGCAGCACACAGCGCTGTTGGGGAGTAAGTCTAATATTAGGCTCGATCGCTCCAAGCGGTGTTGTTGGGTTCGTAGGCATGCGGACGGCAGGGCTTGCATTGTATTCATCTTCCTCGTAGCTGCTAGTCTGTGCCATTTCGCGAACATGGCCGTGACCAAAAGCACGCGGCATGGTAGGCACAACATACTCGACTTCGCATGGCCGCCCACTGACTCTTGTGGGGGAGTCAGGGGAGCGTCCAGCTCTCACCACCTTATGGGAGAGATGGGTTTTCCAGTCCACAGAGCTCGCTGTTGAAACTTGACGCTCTCCAGTGGGAGGATAGGTATTGGGTGGCCCGCCATCGATGGTGGCGTAACCCTGGTTGACCACGGATCCAGAGGAGCCTACAATGGGATGCTCTGCTCTCTTCTCTATTTTGTGGATTTGTGTGTCTTGCGAGTAATTGCTTGCAGAGTCTGCCTTTTTCTCAGCATCGTCAGTGACAGCACCGATAACTTGACCAATGTCTTCAACGGGCTGTTGCGATGAGACCCGGTCAGCATTGATCGCCTCTTGAAGAGATTTGCGCCAGGGGCTGCGGGTTCGGAATAGGTGAGAAGTTGGGCTTCCAAAAAATGCCGAGCTCCTGTCTGTAAGAGGTCTGTCCTTGCCGTGAGGTGTAAGGTGGACTGGAGGAGACAACGGCCGATACGGTCCCAAATTTGGGTCACAGTCCGCCCTCGCTGCCTCTAACGATGTAGAAAGCCGAGCAGGATTTCTTTCGGGCAGGTGTTCTCTCCGCTTTGGCTGCATGTCAGGATTCCCGCTGCCTTGGGGGCTACCATGACTGACCATCACATCCTCGCCATGGTCGCTGCTGTCATCACTGGTAGGAGGAGACAAGGTTCGAAAAGGATCCGAGTCAACACTGCATTTGCGCACATTTTCGAAAAGCTGTTGGGTATCAACCATCCTCTTCATCAAAGCAGAGTAAACCCGCTGACTGTCAACCGCAGCTCCGGGTGCCAGGCACCCGGGGGCGGTTTGTGGAGCCAGCTCCTCTTGAGAGGTAATGGTTTGCAGTCCCAACTTTGGACGAGGCAAGGACGGTGACTGAGCATGGAAATCGTTTCCAGTGATAACAGAGGGCCGTTCTCTGTCCCATATCTCCGAGTCCTCCTGAGGTCTATGCGCGACGATGGTATTGGCTTCAGTGCTAGCCCAGCTAGTGACTCGAGATTTCTCATCGGAATACCTTTTGCCCTCGCTCTTGAAACTGGCAATGCTGCCACTACGAGAACGTAACCGCTCGCTAGATGACACTGCATGTAACACAGGAAGGCGAGCTGACACTCTAGCCAGTGCGCTATCCTCATGGATATGAAAACCCTCGATATCAGACGCTGCAGGGCCGAAGTGATCCACATCGAAGAGGTTGGCCACATGAGATCTCTGGGCCTCAATTTGCTGAGCAGGAAACTTGGCATTGTCCTCGCATCTTTCAATTAAAAGATTCTTGAATCTGGATTTGATAGATGAGGATACTTTGCGGGCCTTGATTCTCAAGCTCCCGTGGATGCTCATGGAAATGCTATTAGTTGTCGCCGAAACAGGTAGTGCTGCGTTCGACGTGCTGTTTCTGAGCGTCTTCCGGAATTCCGGGCCCATTTTTCCGCCTTTGTTCCCAAATAAAATGGAAGGCTTTGGCAGAATTCGTGACCGGAGGGAGTGCTCTGCCGGCGATCCTGACATGATCGGCGATTCGTCGTGGGTAGGGCCTTGGTACGCCGTCGAGGTACTGACACAGTCCTTGCGATGACGCAGGAAATTCACTGACTTGGGGGCCTTGAGAGTCGGTCCAGGTGACGTGGACTCATTCTCCTTGCGATTCAAGAATGAAAATCGAGGCTTAGTCGTGATAGGAGCAGGAAGATGTACTGGCGCCGGTGTGAACAACGGAGCATCCCGGCTGTTCCTCAGTAAATTCCGCGTGGTAAACATTGACCTAGTCTTTCGAAGTCGACGAAATGAAGACGGCATGGACGCAATGTCGTCCTCTGGCGTGTATTGCTGATGGTCCGGCATCAATTCTTGTAGATACTCTTGTTTGAGCGCAGGCTTAGGTGGCAGCAGCGTCTTCCCACGAGACGAGAGTCTGTCGGGGAGCTGGATGTTCTGCGCTTCCCGGAGAACGGATGGGGGTTGAATCGCGAAGTCCTGCGAACTCTGGGATTTCTGGATCGACCGGCGGACGGCAGCATTGTTCTCCCACTCAGGCGCAACAGTGTTCATACTGATTCTTGATGCGCGTGTCTGCAGTCCCGAATTAGGACGTACGAAACGCACGCTCTGTCTGCGGCCGAGGCCACTTCCCTCATGTTCACTTGCCGCGCTAGTATAAAGTCTGGGCTGTGCGGTGGGTCTACTCTCGTCTTTATGGTGATCTGAGGCCTTCTTGGGAGGGAACATCGAGTTTGTGTCGGCGGAGTGACGGTCCTGTCCACGGGAGAATGCCTGGAGAGCCGCAATCTTTGAGTCTCTCTCGGCGGTGGCAGCGCTGATATGTTCCAGGTTCACGCTGCGGACGGATGTGGTGGACTTGCGGTGTTGAAGGTCCACTTTGGATTTGGTGCTGTGCCTTCGAAGCATGGTTGAAAATTGTGCTGGTGATTACCCAAAACGGTAGGTTTAACAAAACGTATAGACACGATGCCCGGGCTGGGTAGAAGTCTGGGCTTGAACAGTGCATGAAAACAAATCATGACATCAAGGAGACGAGGTCAAAACAAAAATTATTGAAGGACGAGGTTGGAAATAGCAACGAACGTTCTTCTTGGGCAAGAACATGTTGCTCGTCACCGTCACGTTTGCCTGGCTGAGGATGGATGAGGAAGGCACCACGAGCATCTGAGCGACAATGCCGATACCGCAGCAAAGGAAAGACGAGTAGGGCATCACCTAGAAACGCTGACAGCATCGTTATTCGAACATGATGTATGTATCGGCTGAAATTAGTATCATATCCAGTCGGTCAATGTTGACTGAATGCCTATATCTCGACAACCCAAATGTTGAAAGTTGTAATCATGTAACGCACACACATGAGGCAAACGCACCGCCTTCATTCCCTCTTCCAGTCTATTCCTCTATTCCTTTTCTTCTTCTTCTTTTCACATGACATATTGGCCTCACTGTTTGGCCACTTGGTCCAGTTCGTCTCTATTTGGCTTCTCTCCAGCCCCATGCTTCAGCCCATCTGCCACCGTCCCCACGATCTCGCTGATGGGATTTTTGTGGCCGAAGGTGAGAATTTTGAGGCCGTTGGAGACACGACCAACAACGTCACCGGCGTGGCTTTTACGCTCGGGGTCATTTCGCCGGGCTACGCGCTCAGCGTGTCGGGCCATGCGTCTCTCATGCTTGAGTTCGTGCTTTGTCTTGGGGACGTGGGGCGTGGCCGTTGCTTCGTCTGCCATTTCGAGGAGTTGATATCAATTGACACTTGTGATGGGTACTGGTACGTGGATGGAATGTGGCAGTTGCTAGTCCTTGTACCAAAGATGAAAGGCTGGGTATGTGTTCAGTCGTACGTTGGGTCGTTGAGAGCAAAGATATATATATATATATATGTGTGTGTGTGTGTGTGTATGTCTTTGTGAAATCCGGGCAATGAAATGGCCATTTCTTGATATGAAGACGCCTTGAGGAAGCACATATATATATATATATATATATATATATTTGAGCGAACACAGAGGATACCTTCAATGTCAAATTTCAATTTAGTATGCGTGTGGATGACGTAGACGCTCGATGGCTACGATTCTCATGAGGTGCGTAGATCCCGAGGTCGTTCACATGTGAGTGCTCTGGTGTTTTATCTGGTGGACCCTTCGAGAATATGCTTCCTGGCATTGCACAATGCTGTAATGCTACCGCTGAGGTATTCGCAATGCTATGTGATTTTCACATGCGTCCGCATGAATTTCGAAGTCACCTTAGTAGCCGTCCGTTGCCAGAGCACTGGATCACACAAGGAAGAGGATTTCCAGATTCGAGCATTACGCTGCCTGCTGCCCAAGAAGGTCATTCCAAGAATGAAGGCTCTGCGAAACGTTTGTATTATGAGCACCTCTCGGGAGCGGGTTGATCCTGACTGGCCGCCTCAGACGAAGACTTCGCAACAACTTTCCCAGAAGGGGAGATGCCTCGGCATTGCTCTGTCGACTGCCCGGACACTGACAATATCAACAATAATTTTGGCTCGGTTGGATTCAAAAGAATCCCAAACGGTTGGCGAAATTGTGAGTCGTTCGTTCGCAACGAAACTTGTTGCATTGATGAGGAGCTGGACCTCGGTAGGCTTCTCTGTACCTCCTGTCGTCGCGACTACGTAAATGCATCAGGCCAGCAGGTGACAACACCGGGAGTTCTGGAGAGTGGCCAGGTCATGTCTCGTGACGCATGCTGCTGGTTCTTTTCACAGACTTGTACACGCGTCTGGAGCGATGGTTTTGACGCGGACCACTATCGTGACGTCTCGACCATACCCTTTCAGTCAGGCTTTGCTCGCTGTGCCAGGTCTTTCCATTGTGCCAATGCCAGTGGTTGCTTCAGGCGCTCCACCTAACGCTTGGTGGGCTGCTTGCGAGCTTTGGACTCCTCCTGAGTCTTGTACAAATAGGACCTTCGCTTCAAAAATGCCATCTTCCTATTTTGAAAGCCTTCAAGAAGGTTTCTTGCTCGAGATCTTGACCCTCGGAGTCGCTCGGCTCCCTCTTTTTCGTTCTGGTCTTCGTTCTTTCCAAGAATCGTGATCACCCTGCTGCAGGGCTCCCTTCTTGGTGCCGGCTTTTCGTCTCGGCTGGTCCGTCTTCTGTGGTGCCAGGTCGCCACTCGCCGCTTTGGTTCGCTGCCTGACCTCCTTATCCACAACGATCTCCCGTCCTCGTCTCTCAACCCGCCGTAGTTTCTTCATGGTCTCGAAAGTCAGTGGCACGCCCTCCGAAGTCGCGGCGAGCCGCAGTGGCCTCCTCTTGCTTTTGATCCCCTCTGCCGCGTCACTCGCCTGTTCAAGCTGCTTCCTTCGCTTCAAGAGGCGACGCGACCGCTCAGCCCGCGCCCTTTCAGCGTTTTCAGCATCATTTCCCTCTCTTGGAATTGGGTGCGCCTGATCAGCCTGTGTGTTCGTCCCGGAGGTTTGGCGCGTTGTGCAGGGCTGACTCGGCCACTTGTAATTTTTTATCTCAACTTTCCGCTGCTCATAATCCCAACTCCCAGCACTCTTCTCATCCCTCGCGGACGCTTGAGCCTGAACTTCAGACCAAATCCCGAAGAGTTGCGACAACTTCTTCTTCTTCTTCGAGAAATAATCAGTCAGCTGCAGCTGTCTTGCAATTCTTACTGCGTGGTGGAAATTGATGCCTCTAGCTTCCCAGTCTCGATCCTGGAGACCAGGTGTCCGCCTGAAGGTTCGTTCAACAACAACAGTATCCCAGCGGTCAACCTTCTCAGAGGCTCCGACGACCTTCTGAGACATTCCAATTGAATCCGAGGCGAAAACTGGCCCCCTTTCTACTTTTCTCAGCACGATAGGCCGTTGTGCGGGAGGGGCAAAAATACGGCTCTGCACGCAGGCATCGTACACTGTCTGGATCCTCGCCGGTGAGGTAGGAAATTCGCTAAGCCACTCCGGCCAGGAAGGCACCCTCTTCATCGTAGGCTTCTCCCTCTTCTTGATCTCAGGCTTCTGTGAGATGTAACGAGAAGAGGGATTCACCAAAGGCCTGATAGCAACCCCGGTGTTGCAACTGGCCGAAATGGGTAGAGGCCATGTCGCTAGGTGCCCACTACGAGCTGTGGGCCAGCGAGAAATGGTCGCCCTAGCTAATGATGTGAAAAGGATGATCATGCTCGTCTTGTTTTTACATCCATGTCATAAATTTCGTGGTTGCTGATTTGAGTTGGTGAGCGCGCAATGTTGAAGTTTCTGCTGTGTTGAACCGAACCGCAGGCATCTTTGAAATCGCATCTTTTTATTTTCTGCAGCCCAATTAGGCCGTGTGTGACGAATCGCTGACAGCCCCCCCCCGGCATGCCGCCACAAAGTATTTGCTTCGTGGTGCTTTTCCTCTGCTATAAAGCTTTCCACACAGTGCTGCTATAATGGAGCGAATAATGCTTTAATTTTTTATTAATTTCGAAATTGCTACAGAAGCCGGCCCGAATTTTGATGCTACGCATTCGGCAACAGCTGCAGTGAGTTAGACGAATCCATGGCATGGCACCTTGAGTTCGATATTGGCTTGAGGGTGAGCCAGGGACTACATGCCTCAAAGTTGTTGTTGTGCCTCACGACTTGCGTGGAGAAAATCTCATCAGACGGTCTTGACTGGTGTCCATTTCACCGTTCTGTCTTTGTCAGACTCTCTCTGTAGGCTCATGGGCCGAGCCAGGTCGCTCACAGCTATCAATGCTGAGCGCGGGCTGATTCACTACTCGAGTGACCAATTTTGATGCCCATCGCTGTTTACAAGGCCAAGTGCAGATGCTATCACTTGGCGAAGCCAGTATACAACCCGCGGTTCGGAACCTAACCGCTCCATAAAACTTCTAAGAGCTGAAGCTAGATTCAGCGATGAGGTGGCGGTAAAGTGGTGATGAGCCTCGCAACGACATCAGCCAAATGGCTCCTTCTCGTGCACGCCCAGGCAATAAGCTGAGGCGTGATAGTCCGGGCTCGGGTCCTTTACTCCTTCCCCGGGCAGCAGGCTTCATGGAGTACGTTGCCAACGAAACATGCCAGATGTTGTAACAGATATCTTATCACAGCAGGGTGTAGAAGTGATGGTTTCATGGGCTGCGGTTCCGACTCTCTGGCGTGTCCTCTCGGTCAATCTCCATCTGGTCTCGGGCTCGGTCCTCGTCATCAGGATCGTCCCTTTCGGAGTCACTCCTCCTGCCACGGTCATCCTCACTGGCGTGGCCATTCTCCATGTTGGCATCCTCGTCTTCCTCCAAGAGGTCTTCGATATCGCCCAGCGGGCTGACCCTGGGCTCCAACTCGTCCAGGTCCTCGAGCAGGTCTCGGCTGGGCATTTTCCACAGACTCGTGCCGCACACACGATCTTTGACCAGCAGATCATCCACGAACTCGTCCATGTACGTCAGGGTCATACCTGCCCTTCCCTTCCGCTTCAACTTCCTCCGGTCTTCCAGATACGGCTCCAGCAATGTATATACATCCTTCGCCCTCCTTGTCAACCTGATATAGAACACAGCCAGCGCCCGTAAGTACTTGAACTTTTCGCCGCCAAAGTTCAAGTACTCGCGTAGTATGTCGTCCCTCGGAGCAAGCTGTAGCAGTTTGAAAGCAAGACAGAGGAAAGGTGTCGGCTTCTGCGTGCTCCCGTACGTACCGCCAATGAAGTAGACGTGATCGACGACGCGGTTGACAATGTCAGCCTCATTGACGGCAAAGCACTGCTCTTTGAAGAAGTAAGATTCGACGATCCGCTCGCGCACCGCTTTCTCCATGATAGTGGCAGGGTTGAGGCCATTTGGTGCGAGGGAGACGTTGCTCCCGCGCTCGTCGAGGAAGCGCCGCTCATCAGCGCGATGTGTGCGTTCGGCCATGTTTGCGGTCGGAGCTGGGCGAGATAAGGGTGTATCTTAGGTCGAGGGTTTGTATGCGGTGTGGCAACGGCTGTTGAGTTCAGACAGTGTCAAGCTTGATTGTTCGTGAGGGGTCTAGGCATGATCGACCGATTGCAGGTCGTTGGGACGGTACCTGGGCAGGGTAGGAATTATTTCCCCGGCTTCTTGCAGATAGATCCCAAGGTCGATTTTAGCTGCAGGAGGGTATGCAGGAACCCCACCAAAACAAGGCTTATCGATAACAGTAGCGTGGCCGTTGCCCCGTTGTCCCTGTTTTGTTGCGGCTTGATTTGGAAGGTGATGCAACGAATCCCAGCCACCAGCCACCAGCCTTCCCGTCCGATTCAGCCTCATGGACTACTCTTTATTTTCTAGAGACAACAACATTCCTGCACTCTGCCGTCCCGAGTCCTCTTTTGGCTGAAATATATGCTGAAAAAGTTTCACCTGCAATTCCAATCAAATCAATATGGTTCTACTCACATCATCACAAGTCTCTGTTGCAATATCCTCTGCCATCGGTAAGCCAGCCGCGTCCAGTAAACTCAACCAATATCACCGACGTCGACTAACAAGCACGTAATGCCAGTGATTTCTTTTACCACCGCGCTTTTCCTCAGTGGTTACGCAATACAACAAAGGACAGTACGACATCTTCGGGCTGCTATACGGCCGGATACTTCGCCACAGATATTCCTCCCAGACCGCTTCCGAGATGACACCACCGAGCTCGAGGACGGGACGATTGTCATGTTGGACGAGTACAACCGACCTATCAGGCTAAAGGCTGGACGTATCAGCATAGGACAAGCAGACTCCTTTAACGTGGCAGATGGCGCCAACGGTTTAGAGGCCGAGTCAGAAAACAGCAGGCAAAGTCCAGATGGGATCGAGATCATAGTCCAGGAAACATTACCAGACGTCACAGATCAGCAACAAAAAGCGATCGCCTTGGAGGAATCATCTATCGTTCAAGATCCGTCACCAGAGAACGATGAGGTAACACAGGAGTCACAATTACCGCCACAAGAGCCGTCGGAGCAGACGCAGGAGCCGATGGTGCCGGTGCAGGTGCTTGCGCAGCCGCAGCCGCAGCCGGCCCCTTGGGAAATACGCGAAGATGACGTGGCCGAAGAAGATTCCTCGGCCGAGAATCCGGACGATGAAGGGACCAAGCCGATGAGCAGGGCCGAGAGGCGGAGAAAAATCAAGGAGGACATTCAGAAACTGTCGCAGGGCGACACACCACTCTACTACCAAAGGCGGCTGTGGTGAACAGGGTGTGCGGTGACCAAAGCCGCGAAATTGAACAAGTCGTATTCTGGATAAAGTTTCAGTGGGCACCGGTTGGAAAATTGGGACAATTTATATTAAGTGCAAGGATACCTGGACAGACCGCGCTTTCTGGACGAATCACTGTGTAGAGAAGACCTGCGAGCGGGCGTTAAGCAAGACGACAATGAAGTTAAGAAGATGATGTTGACGATCACTATATTTCGAGCAATCTGGACCACTATGACGTAGGTACCAAGTCTATCTATTTCGTTCCATTCTCGTCCATAGTATTAAGTGCTTTAGTCGATACTGTGTCCAGCACAAAGGCTCGCAGCACCGATTAAGTTGGTGACCCATCGTCCCGATGGTGCAAATCGAATAATCTCCAAGAACTCCTTGTACGCCACCGGTAGCCCCGTAACCTCGAAGCCACGACCGCCGCCCCCTTGAATCCCATGAGGGTTGATGTCCCCGTCTCCGCAGAGACTTTTTTCTAACAGTTCCGGTCTTGAAGTGCCATACTCCGAGAAGTTTCTTTGCACACGCCGACCCCGCTGGTGCTTATATAACACCTAGACATGGGGTTATGCCACTGTCCGTATCCAATTGAATCCCGTGGTACGCCGCAGGTTTCCGTGACTTGACAATGGTGTGGTGTTGTGTGTCTGTTGGTAATCGTTCACTATATCATGATAAAACGTTGTTGTGTTTTTGAGTGTCCCCTTGTGTATGCTGGAAACACCATTCAGGCCCGGTGGCGAGATGAATCCACCCGTAGAGCTCTGTTCGAGGAGTCGTGGGAGCGGTAGTGGTTTTTCCTTGGTGCCTCGACGCTCGAGCCCTTTCCTCGGTGAGCATCCTCGGGAAGCAGGCCGTCACTCATAGAGGCGCCGCTCTTGAGGGCTAAGCAGAGCTTGCAGCGGTCTCCAAAACGGCCGACAACGTTGTGGCAGTTGACGGAGCCCTATGATGAGCGTTAGTATCGTCATTTGGCACACAGTTCGGCAAAAGTCCGAAGGGTTCGAACAACATACGTAGTAGTTTGCGCAGTATGAAGACATTGTGAAACTGTGTGGTGGTTTGGTTTGGGTTGGGTTTGGTTCGAGTTGTTTGGAAAGAGTCGAACTCTGGCGGGTTGTGGGGATTTCAGAGATTTGTTGGGTCGTGATGGTGGCGATGTGCGAAGTAGCCTGTTCCGGAGACAAAGAGATGATGGGAAGATCACCACAAGGATACTGTACAGATATTCGAGGCTTTCTTTGTATTGAGTGTAGATAGAACACGGGAATGGGAGAGGAACAAGAATGTGGCAAAGATCATCAGTCCCTCGTCCCTTTATATTTTTCGCCCGTCTCAAGGGAGGAGAAGTAGATTTCTCAGTCTTTCCCAGCAAAAAGCGTCGCCTAGCTACTTTGAGAGGCCAGTCAATGGTCGAATGCCAGGGAGACCAGGTCAAAAGCATAGCGGCCATAATTCGCAAATCATGTTCGGAAAGTCAAGCTCAAGCTTTGTACCCTGCCATTAGGTCCCAGCAGTCCAGGGTTTGACCACGTTTGACGAGATGCATGCACGACCGGGAGTCTAGGCGCCCTCCCTCGCCCTAGCCTCCACTCGACAAGTATCCTCCCCGTTTGACATGTTGTAGCGTCTCCATAGAAAATCCCACTGCCCAGTGACAATGCCGGCGTGGCTGAGGCGAAGAGTGGTACGTGGACAGTCGCCTACACGAAGTTTGCCCGTGAATAGATACACCTGTCCATCACATCATTGTCTTCGTATTGTTCTGGAACACTCACGCAAGTGTCGCTGGCCACTAAGTCCCGCATTGCCGATTCAAAAATATCCGGTTGATAATCTATTTCATCAGGAGGCTGTGAATCCGGCCCAACAAGTACCGTCTAATATGACCCGGACCGAGGAATGCTCGGCAACGCCAGACGTTACGGGTAAGTATGATTCTTGGAAATGAGACATGCTGCCGCACACAAACGTCAGGAATTCCGTCCATAGCACCTCTCCGGATTGCCTGATTGCATATTGGCGTCCTTTGTGCCGTGATCAAGGCGGTTCACTACCTGCCTACCTATCTTGATTTGCGCACCGGGGACCTGTCCCGATGCGACTATCAATGTCACGGTCGAAACTTTGGGCCCTGCTTTTCCCACAAAAGGTTCCGCGACAAGTTTCGTCGGTAACCTTGCCGAGAATAGAGGTCGAGTTATTTGGTATCCTCCTTCTCTGCACGGTTGTAAGGCCCAAAATTGGACCGATAAGGGCCGCACGGCAATGCATTGGTCTACGGGCTGGGACGCTTGCGAGCGAGACACCATTATCCGGAATACCAGGCTCAACCCTACAAGCCCGTTGCCGCGCGCAGCCAATTGGTACAGTGGTACCTGTCCGGGCTGTGGTTCCGAACTTCCAACCAGCCATGTCCGTGAGCCACTCACAGGGAGCCGCATGTCTGAGGCCGTGGATGATGTTTCCCCATGGCCGCTGCATGTTGCCATGGTGTTTCTGCCATGTCCGTGGGCTGCCTGCGAGGGGCGGGGAACACAAGAAGGGCTCATGCAGCCACGCCCACAGGCCATGTCAATCACGAGTCGGTCATGTTCTTGACACCAAGCCACAGCCTAAGTGGACGAGTCGAGAATTTGTCTGGTCTTCGGTTGTCCACAAAGTGTAACCTGGCGCGACGTTAGAGACGTTACTAGCCTTATCAAAGCTCCGCGCATGGAAACGGGATGGGTGACGGTTATTAGCACGAACGCTTGTCTGGTGGTCTGCATCCGGCTTACCAGCTTGCGGTCTGTGACACTCGGTACTTTGTTCGTCCACGACGGCTGTTCCTAAGAATACATTGCTGACAACACCGCTGAGTCACCCTTTTATGTCTGGCAACGATACATCGCCGCCAAACCCTGTGCAGCAGATTTAGGCGATGCAACCCGATCTTGGCCTGCTTGTTGGTCCAAAAGCTCTCAATTGTTATGGTCTAGAGCCATCTTGCAGAGGTCGAATCACAAATTGGGTTCGATCAAGAACAGATGGCGGTCACATCCCGGGCATCTGGGTGTTGACTGGAGCGTTTGTGTTGCGCCTCCGCCTTCTCGAAGGGAGAAGCTCAACCTGTAACACTCGCTGTCTGCGGAGGTGCTGGGATCCTGAGCATGCCCGCCTAACCACCCAGCTGTCGCCAATGACCAACGAAGCAGCATTTCCGGGACACACTAGCGGCTCTACCATGCATCAACGTCCCGTCTGTCAAGTTCGGGACTGTCATGGTGGCTGGTACTGATGGCATCCAGGCAAGTAGGGCCTAGAACCTCTCCGCTACGGGCATGTCCAATGTTCAACACTGCTAACACATCCAACTGGCATGGTACCTCCCGGGCCGTAGATTTTCAGCGGCTCTGCGTTGTACAGACGACGGTTTTAGATATGGCAACCTTCGAGATAGCGCCTATGCGTTCGCTATTTGCCATGGCGGTCTTGCACGCTATTTCAAAATGTGATGTACAATAATTCGGATTGCATTCGACCGAAGATCTCGCATCGAAGATCTCGCAATTTCCATCAAGGTCACATCCATGAAAGTTGGACCGAGAAGCACGCAAAGTGCCAGCTGATATTTGGTTCAGCTGAGGAGTCGGCGCAATCCACGGCGTCATAGTCCAATAGCTACTCGTTACTATATTTTCGAAGCTGGCCAGAATCTCTAGGAACCTTGAGCACTTCGTGGCATAAGTAAAGCAGCACCCGGGTCAATAGGTTGCCGAGCCTTCTTGCGTTGTATTGACACGACAGCTACTCTACGCACAACATACTACGACAAACACAGCGCAAAGTGCCTTGTCGCATTGGATGAGAAATCACGGCCGGATTCCATCCAAGGCAACATCCAAGAAAGCCCGGGAACCTGAGCTGGAAAACTTGGCTGCGGCTCTTTCTGTGCGGGCTCAGCGCGCAAGACGAACGGAAACCCCATCTGGTATGAGCTCCGAGCAAGGCAATGGAGCAAATATCGACTCAGAATCCGGAAATTCTCTCGTTTTAGGTGGCAACAGGACAGACAGCGTCCCGCCGCCCGCTCCGCTGTCGAGGATGTTCCCTCCTAATCTCCTCTCCGCTACGATGGAAACCTTGGAACAGAGGAATTTCATACGAGTCCAGGCTTCAGCGGTACTTCGGATGCCAGAGCTTGGCCATCGGTTACATTATCTCATTTGGACGACCGCCCCGATTTTCAGCTCGTAATCTTTTCGGATTGTTTGGCCATGTGTCGCATCCACGACACAGGAGATCTCGTTACCTAGTAGCCGGTATGTAAGCAGATGGGTTATACGAATAGTGCCCTAGCATTGTACGTTCCATCTTGATACGTGCACAGTTCCCAAGTGTGTGGTTGAAACGAAACACCTGTGCGAGTCGCTTTCCCTACTCCACTTCACGACAATTTGTTTTCTCCTTCCCTTGCAATCCGACCACTCATGAGTCTAGACACTTGCCACTTGCATTGTTACGGACCGGCATCCCGTAGGACCTAGCCCTATGTTCGTACAAAATTTAAGGTTGATAGATCTCCAGCGGCCTTGACTCGGCAAGCCAGGGGCCAGGACATACCTACCTAGCGTGGTGCCTCATTGTACCATACTAGGTATGCATAATGATCGGACGATGATCCAACCTCTTCAGCCAACTTCCGTGCTCCAATCAACTACCCGGTGACACCACCTCCTCGTCCACGCTCAGTCAGGCTCTGCATATGGTCGTCGAGGTGTTGAAGCCTTTAGACTTTCATAGAGGCCCGGCTTGACTCGAGTCACTGTCCTTGGCTCCGGCGTTTGGTGTTCTATTTTCTTTTTTGCGTAACATCCCGGATCTTCGCATATCACCTCTAGCCACGACGAATTAGATGACCGGCTTTATTACTCAACTCCTCAGACCGAAGGTATCGTCTCCCCTGGTCTGATTGTTTAGCCGTCTATTATCTCAAACATCAGACGAAATGTGGCATGGTTCCAAGACATGATGTGCAACCTCTTATGCCTGACAAGTAAATCATAAGATCCTCGATACCCAGACGGGACGGCGCCGGTAGCACGGTAAGCCTGCTTTGCTGTAGTTCTTTCCCAGAATGAGGCATTCAATGGGCGTCCTGAAATAGCCTTCCAATTCCAACATTTTATATCGTTTGTATGATCCGCAGCCGTCTACACAACAGTTGTGTCGGGTACTACCGGACCGCGACACCTCAAGTGACCCGAGCCCACGGCCTGGCCATTTCTAGTGCGACGGATCTCTGCGATGATAACTCCTATATTGCAAGGAATTGGTATGCTTTCTCTGTCGGACGAAAAACGCACGGTGACAAAGTTTCCTAATTAAGATCGGAACCCTCCACATCGTCGTCTGGTGTTGTTGATCTTAGACCCTGCGTCCGAGGATCGTCAAGCACCCAGGCTCCGTGGGGAACAAGCTAGATCATGAAACAGCTACGGACAAAATGTATTCTTTGGGGCTCCTTTCAGATGAGATCCAATGCTTTCAAGTGTGAAGAGCGCTTATTTGGTTCGCCATGTCAACAGCCTGGCTTAAAAGAGCTAGGTCCCGAGGTCGTCCAGGAGGAGTGCTTACCCTTCACGGGCACAGTTCCAATATCTCAAACTCTCTAGTATTTAGGTCGGCGGACATCACATACTCTCAGCATAGAGAGTCATGCTTCATGGCTGGTCCAGAGAACTTGAACATAGTGGACGTAAGGGACGGGTTTCCAAGGGCAATTCTAACATCTCATTCAACCATGCAGGTATATCTTGCGATAGTAGTCACTAGCACGTGCAAGTCCTTTAGAGCATGATAAGATTTGCTTTTGGCCGAACTCGCCGGATGTCTCTAACCTTCTTTAGTTCACTCATTCCTAATCAGTATGCATAAGTTGAACTTACAAGGTAGTCTTTGCTCGAAAACATGCTTGCACGGTGTCTACCTACAGCTTGGTCTTTTACAAATCTGGAACTTCAAACCATTTACCAACGTCCGCGCGCTTGCTTTGATGATCTCAAACTTGCGGAATTGACCTTGTACATAGGGTTTGCCCGACTCGTATGCACACAAGTTGAGTTTCCCTCATCCCCACACTAATAATACTGCGCAAAATCAGCGCGATGGAGAGCCTTCTCAAACCGAACTCTATCTCAAACAGCTTCTCTTTCTGCTGGGGATCGGGAGAGGGCTGAAAACGTCGATTAGCTATGCAAAGCCGTCATTGTCAAGGTCATATACACCGTGACGTGTTAGGCTTGTGAAGATCGATACGGTGTGGTGGTAGATTTGTGGCAAGGTTTGATACTATCCATGGTGAGGCAAAGGAACTAGTAATAGAGAGAAGTCTTAAAAGCAGAATTGTGGATAGATAAGTACGCTTCATCTTATGTGCGAGCCTTGGAAGAGCATTCCATTGTTGGCAGAGTAACGACTAGTTGTTGCGTGGTTCTTCGTTTTCCTGAGGGACCATAAACCCCTATTGCCTGACCCTGACTTGTGCGCCAACTGTAAACCAAAAGTCAATTCCCTACAGGGCTTCTCAGCACTAGGAGCTTGGTCAATTTGTGTTCATGTAGATTGAAAGTATCTAGATTGGCAACGACCCAAGCCCAGAAGACGGGTCAAATATGGTTTGTGAGATCCAAGTTGACGTATCGATATTGCTTTTAAGAATGAACCGCAGTGACTCAGGAACAGTCCGGTAGCATACATAGGAACACAGTACCATGTTTTCCATCCGCTACACAGCATCATCTACGAATATACTTTTCGATGCTGTGCTGGAGACCATCTCACAGGAAGGGTAAGGACAGCGAAACATCAATGGTTCTAAGAGCGACCAAGATGGGATGCTGCGCCAGCCGATACATTTACTGCCCAGTCATGTTCTCAAGGCTCGTATATGTAACCGTGCTCTCAGAATGTCTCTATCATGCAGAAAATAGGTAACAATGGAGCCTAGCCACGAGAAGATTCAAGGGCAACATACCACGGATACATAAAGTCTGATGCACCCTAAAGCAATCAAAATGTCCGTCAGCTCTCACATGACACGTCTGGCATGCGGTGCGGGGCCTGCGTCGTCGTCACATAAGGCAACATCCTGCACCGATTGTCGAGGACCGTTCTCATAGCAAAGTCGCCGGAGCGCTCGCCTGCGGTATAAGACAAGAACGCCAATCCCCACAGCAGATGACCTGTGAGTCACTCGATCCGGAGAGACTGTGGTCCGGCCACTACTTAAACGGGCAGCTGTCACAATTACAGAAATGCATAGTAGGAGAGACACCGCCTTTGAAGAGAATGCATGTAAATGAGCACGAGGAGATCATTTGATGACCGAAGCTCGGCTTCAGAATCTGACTACCATTCCATCCCTCGCATATGATGCCATTAGACGAATACCATCCCACCCGGACACTCATGCTTTGCTTGCTGGCTGGCTGTCTCTCTGCCCGCAAGGGAAGGGGCAAAAAAAAAGAAAAGAAAAAAAAAACATATGGCGGCGTTCAAGCAGAAAAATACTCCTTCCCACAAATAGCGCTGAGATTGATGAATACGGCCATGAGATCCCATCATACGCTCGCCGCGAAAGTTTCACCCTCTTGTACACAAATTCAAAACAAAACGACATTGCGCGGATGTGTACCGCTAAATAGTCTCTGTCATCATCAGCCGTAGTCTCACCTCTCTTATGTCCGCTCTCGCTTTGTAGATACCAGGGCCGGCTACCATTATCATCCAACCCGGCTTCACCGTACCTGATAGCCGAACTTCGCCGGCTGCGCTACGGCTCTGACGACCCTGCATCTTTGGCCTTGTCCTTCTGTGCCATTCGGTGGCTCCAAAAAGGGGTGATGATCGTGACAGATTTGAAGAGTCGGCCGTCCAAGTGTACTTCTGCAATGCTGTCGGTACCTGAAGACAACAGTATGGTCTGAAGCCCATGGCGCATGTGGCCGCTCGATCCACAGCTTGCCGCGCTGCAATACTCGACGAACCGATGACCATCGACCCATTGTTCACTGCTGGGCCGGTGACTCGGGCAACAGGCGTGCGTAACATGTTCCAATAGCCGGTTGCACCACAAGAGAAGTAAGATCGTGAACAGGCAGCCTGTAACATTGCCCTCGAAATGCTATTGCGCGACTCTCGAATGATAGCTGCCGGTCGGTGATACCAGCTGACCCAGTTTTTCTGCGTTACCATCGGGCATGACGCTCTTGCGTTGCTGACTCTTCCAGAAGTCCATGGCCTCGACGACGTCCTCGCCCTTCTCGTCTTCGTAAGCGAACAAGATCTGTTACAACGTTAGTCATGAAACTCCAACATCAAACCTTGGCTTTGTCATGATACATGGAGCTTACCTCGTGTGTACTGCTGTGCAACATGCGAATATTCTTATGGGGTACAATGTGCACCGCACCAGATTCGATATTCCTAAGCTCGATAAAACTGGGTTCGAAGGCGAGGATCCACGGGTAGGAGAGTGCAAAGCTCTGTGGTGTGCCCTCCCAGTCGATCTTCCACTCAGGTCTTGCTCGCCAACCGTTGCGATTAACGAAGAACGAGAATTCAGAGTAATTGAGCAGAAATTCGCCATTAAGACGCTCGATGTGAATTGGCTTGACACCTTCCTTGCGTGCAACAAAGTCCAGCGAGGTGTCGGCCTGGTCAAGCAACGACTGTGTTTCCAAGGTCTCAAGGGAGACAACCTCGAAACCACGCGCACACGCCACACAGAGCTTCGACTTCAGGAAGTGGACGGATGTGGACTCAGTAGGAATGTAAAATTCCTTGAACGGCTTAAGTTCATCTTGCCCGGCGTTGAACATCTTGCTGAAGCCCTTCTGCTTCTTGCTCTTGGACATGGCATCGTTGGGCTCGTATACTTTGATCGTAGTCGACAGTGTAGTAGGCTTCACGCAGCAGACCAAGTGTCTGCCCATGGAGATTCCTGCCTTGAAGTAACTGCAATGGCTTTGAATCTTTTTGGGCTTCTTGGAGAGCGCAGCTTCGTTGGGGTCCAGAGCTGCCAAGTTGTACGAGATAAGCGACTTGTTGGAGAGTACTAAGAGGAGATTGTACTCCTCCAGGGCATCGATCTGGGAGACGTTTGTTGCTTCCAGTATCTTGCGTGGCTGACCGCCTGACTTGCGATCTGAAACGTAAATCCCGGCATCGGTGCCGTATATCAACTTTCTACCACCATCTGTTCATGCTGTTAGCGGAGGTCTGACAGATTCAAAAACCAGACTTTGCTTACCAAATGGAGCAACACAATTGACCTTGTTCGTCCCTGTGAAGAATGCCTGCGACAGGATTGTCGTATTGAGGAAGTCCACTCGAGCTCTCAACTTCTGTTGTGCGGTGTCGATGAACTCGAGCCACTTCTGCCGGCCAGTCTGGGTGGATGCATAGAGTGTTAATTCGTACCCATTCTTTCCCATGTGCTTGAACGTGATCGGCCACCCGTCGCCTTTCTTGCCGCTCTCGGCCCGGATGTTGGGCAGCAAGCTCGATGTGGACCGTCTGACACCCGACGCCGGGATCACTTCCTCCATCTCTCTTATCGACAGAAGCTCGAGTGGTATTGGCTGCAGACTAGTAAGCACATTATCTCTGAGAGAACGGAATCACGCTTACCCGACGGTATGCCTTGACTTCTTCTGCTTTCCCGACCTGCTTGATCCTCACCAGCAAAACAGCATGATCGAAGAGGTAGGCTGTGATTTCGTTGTTCTCTGTTGGCGACTTTTTGAAGTTGCTCTTGAATACCAACTCACGACCCTCCTCCGTAAGCTTGAGATCTACCCTCTCATTCGGTCGAAACTTCAGTTGGTCGTGCAGACGCCGCAAGTTGAAACGATTTTCAGCCTTTCCAGACTCGGCATTGACTCTTGTCAAGAGTTCGCGGACCATTACTAAAACCTTCGGGATATCCTCTTTATCAGGGTTGCCGTCCTCGGTGTACTTGAGGATATTCTCCAGCAAGAGAGGGTAGCGGGCTAATCTCGTCGTGGGTTTTGTCAAGTATCCGTTCAGCTCCAGCTTTCTCGACTCTTTCCGCCTTTCTATTTCGTCGACGAATTGACTAAAGTTGGGATTGGTAGACCGCTCATTCTCGAACGCATACTTGGCTTCGAGCTGTTTGGAACCGTACTGGATGAATGGCTCGAAGGCCGGGACGCATTCCAGGAAGATGTCTCCAACATTTCGTACCACATGGCCAGCCTGTTGTCGATCCGTCAGACCCTTAGCGAGCTTTGAGCTGACCGAATGGATACTCGGCGGATCGATAATATTGCTGAATATAGACTGCACGACCTTTTCCCGCCGCTGAGGAGGAATTGGTGAGGCCTTAGATCGTAGCGGGTTGATCCAAAAGTCACGAAGATATTCCAAATCCTTGCAGAAGTCCCGTTCCGTGTAGCAAATTTCCGATATAACTTCTTGTCTTTTCTTCTCCTTTTCAGTCACGCTATCGGCGACCTCCTTTGGAACACTGTTGATCCACAGCTTCTGTTCGTCGGTCTGTTCCACAGCATCATCATCTGGAGGAGCCTCGTCCTTCTTTAGGCCGGCACCGATCTTCAAATTCAACCTCGAAACTTGTTCTAGACGTCGCGGGCATGCAATCGAGTAGCACAGTTGATCCCTGGTGCAGGTAGGGGAGTAGCACTCTGATAATAGCACAAAAACACCGTCCACTGGCTTGTCTGCATCCTCGTCCATCATTGTTTCCCTGAACTGGTACATCTCTGAGGCCGAGTCTCGAAGTCGGTGCTCATATGTGACATCGTGAAAGAACTTCTGGGCGTCTAGCGCTCGGCCAAGCAAAAGCGCCAGATTCCGGTCAGTTGTCCTGATGATATAGGATAACACGTCTACAGCTTCTGAGCCGCTGAATGCATTCTTGTAGGTCAATTCGTTCTTGGTTCGGTCGCCTGTGATGATCTTTTCCCTGAAGCATTCGCCGACTCGAGATAGTAGTGCGGGGTATACGAGTGGTGGGCGTATCTTGGCTGTCAACGGACGCTCTCCTTCCACCGTAGAGCGACTCATGGACGGTCGGTGTGCGAGGGTGGTGGCATCGGAGCGTTCTGAGATAGACGGTGCGATAGTCGAAGCCATGGACATGGTTCGCCCGCTGTCACTGCTGTTCGAAGATTGCACGCTGGATCTTGTCTGCGCACCCGGAGCTGGTGGGAATCCATTATATCCATTGTAAGCATCCTGTGTATGGGAGACTTCGACTGAGGGCACCCTCCTGTTCGGTATTACCCTTCCGCTCATGGTCTGATGCGCATCTCGCTCGTAGCTCGGGTAGCCAGTCATCGTCATGGACCGCTCATCTTGTCGCTCTGGTACAACTCTACCCTGGGCTGTTGTTCTAGAAGAATTTGCGCTGTAGGGCGAGTTTCGGAAGGGCTGGGCGGGTGCGGGTGAGTTGCCTTGATACTGGGGCTGGACTGGGGCTTGAGGCTGTTGGTACATCGGCTGCCTCGGAGGACCAGCAAGAGATTGTGAGCGATATGGGTCAGAGTTGAGAGCAGGAGCAGGCCCAGCACCGTTCTGATAAAACCTCTGTGCGGGATTTCGAGCACCGTATGCGCCAGGCGGCGGACCCCTCTGATCGAATCTGGGAGGTATCGGTGCGCCTGGTGGGTAGCGACCCGGTGGCCCCTGGGGTTGACGTTGTTGTTGCAGATACTGTTGAGATGGGGCCTGTGAGCCTCCTGATATTGATCTCTGTCCCTGGTAATAGCCATTGGCCATGCTCGTATCCATTGTTCGGGTCCGCTCGTAGCCGGGGCCGGGAGGAGATCTTTGAGGTGGCGGTCGTGACATGGAGTTCATGGTCTGCGTGCGGTCGGCGTGCATTTGCGCGGGTGAGGGAGAAGAGGAGGTCATGGTCTGAGAACGCCCAGGACCAGGAGGGGCGCCAAAGATGTTGTTATAGGCAGCATTCCGTTGTTGGTATTGGCCGTACTCTTCTGGTCTTCTCGAGGGGGGCATGCGTTCTTGGTGTTGGTAGTCTGCCATGATTGGCAGCGAGGTAGGGGATGAGTCGTCGTCGTCCGGGGTCGACGGGAAGTGGATGTACGTTGAATGCTGGATTCAAAAAGAGCTGTTGTCAGCACAGGCAATGCATAGGTGCCCATCGGAGTTTGATGAGAGGCGGGAGTGCAGCGACAGAGCGATTGTGGCCCCCTGTCCTTGGATCGCTATGTTTCGATGATTGGGAGCGGCCTTTTGTCGCAGCAGCAGCAGCAGCAATCCGAATATGGGCTCCAGCGCCTTACGTACGCGGCTATGCACCATGCCACGATTGATGCGGGCGACAGAGGGCAGCAAGGGGGGAGAGGGAAAGGGAAAAGGTGGAGCTCGGAGAGCCTTACTCGTCGTGCGTCCGGAGATAGAGATGGCAGTGACGGTGTTTGTGGTTAGGTAAGGAGCGTGTCGTCGAGGAGGCGATGCGCTAGGCCTTGACGGCCGCCAACCTGTGTGAGGGTGTCCGGGAACAAAATGGAAATAGATGCGGCTCTGGGACGTGGTCGTGTCCCCCGTTGGAAGGTGGATAGGAATAGTTTGGTTGCGAAGGGGATGAGGATGCGATGCTGTGCGTTCGACAGCTGGGAGCTCGGGTTCGGTGTTGGACGGAGCGGCTTGGGCGCAATTGGGGAGTGTCGCCGAGGGTGGGATGGGATGGGGAGCAGGAGGAGGTGGTTTAGGTGGTAAAGTTTGGATCTTCCACGGGCCTCCTTTCCACTTCCCACTCGCCAGGGTTCCACCAGTTCTCTCAAGTTCGAATGTGACGTTATTGCAGTCGAGATTTGGTGGTGGATCGAGGCAGGTGCAGCATAATAATAGGCAATACGGCTACTTTTGCTGCCCGAGACTGTATTTTGCAGAAAAGGGAGTCAATGCAGATGGTCTGGCAGAAGAATTGCTGGCATGAGAATCTCGAGATCATGGCATGCTTGCTGTGGGTGATTATGCGATGATGGTGCTTGGCTTAGACTCGAGTCGTCGGCCTCGTCTCCTGGTCCTCCTTCTGACTCCAGTGTAAATTTCTTGCAGTCTGTTGTACTGTATATAACATGTAATGAGACTCTGTAGCAGGCCGCGCTGGTGCTGTGCAGGCCAATCAACCCAAATATGAAGTGTGTCGGGTTGGTTCTGCAAGAGCAGAAGCAAAAGCAGAAGTTCTCGGCATCAACAACTTGCACCTGCACATGCGGCCCCCCATTACCCCCCGTCCACCACCAAAAAGGCAAACCACAAAAGCGGTTCGCTTCGTTTGCACTCCATGCAAGACCGCGGAGAGCTTGGCGAGCCCGAAAGGCCTCCAAGTTGCAGTCTTTGAAATTGGACGGTCCAGGGGCATTTGATGTTAGTCTCTACCCCATTTTCTTTAGCTCCCCCTAACATCAATTGCCATATCCCAAGTAAAGTCCCTTATAGTTACCTATGCTGCACAGCAACTGGCGACGTTGCCAAATATACTCAGTATAACTAATTGCCTAATAAAGCAAGTTCAGATCTTCAGTTCACTCTTATTTTGGATATGTGCCCATACACAGAGGGGGAGAAAGAGAAGGAGACTAGTATCAATCCCATCACCCCCTCTGAATGGATGTAACATATTCACCAGTATGGACCCTGGTCTTTTCAGTGCTTACCTAAGTCACTCTGTCCCCGAATAGTAAGCTCCCAGCTTCCCTCAACGCTTCATCATAGCGAACGTCAGTCAGTCAGCCTCCACCTCCATCCACGCCGACTGCCACACATTAGAGCAGTTCCCGATCAGACCAACTGCTGGAAAACTTCCTCCGCCTCGAAACTCATATCATCCGTCCGTCGATCGAATTACGATCATGTCGGACTCCGAACTGGCCCCCAAATTCGCGCCCTTCATCGGCATGGTACGCGCAATCCTGACCACGTCGCCCAACATGAGAGACCGTACCAGACATCTCTGACCATCGTATAGGGCGGAATTGCGGCTGCCATGATCTTTGGCTGTGCCGGAGCAGCCTATGGCACGGCCAAATCCGGTATCGGTATCGCAGGAGTGGGAACATTCCGGCCGGACCTGATCATGAAGGTTAGTCAAGTCCCATGGGGGTTTCCACCCTGTGCTATGCCATCGAGGTTGCGGGATGGAATCAAGCTGACGACCCAAACCTTTGTTTACAGTGCCTAATTCCCGTCGTCATGTCCGGTATCATCGCCGTCTACTCCCTCGTCATATCGGTTCTCATCGCTCAGGACCTCGATCCTAAGGCTACCTACAGTCTGTTCAGTGGTTTCATGCATCTCGCATGTGGTCTCTCCGTTGGTATGACCGGCCTGGCCGCTGGATACTGTATCGGTGTCGTGGGCGATAAGGGCGTGCGCGCATACATGTATCAGAGCCGCATCTTCGTGGGCATGGTTCTGATTCTGATTTTTGGTGAAGTTTTGGGTCTTTACGGGTGAGTACTTTAACGGATCTCCACGCTGCGGAATGTCCTTGTCTTTTGGGTCGCTAACGAATGGTATTGACAGACTAATTGTCGCCCTTATTTTGAACACGAAGAGCAAGGGATAAATGCCATCAACACGACAGTTCAAGATGCCGGCGGAAAGAATCGAAATGCACAGGGCGGTGGCAAGGAGGCTGTAACAAAATCACACAAGAATCTGCCCAATCGGAGGGTAGAGGGTAAATCATTGCATGGCCTGGCGTTCATGGGATCAACTTCATATGTAGATTTGGATTGTATGAAAATGAAGCTGACGCATTTCAGAATCATTTCTCCAGTGACAATCAACATATGCAACAGATTCCCCAACTTCTTAGAGTTAGAAACTCGAGTCTTTCCAAAAGGCAACCCAACATTGCGCATCTTCCTTCACCTCGAGATAAACGGTGTGGTGACGATGGAATGCATGCGCTTGGGGAATCATCAACGATTTTGATAACATCTTGATGACTCGTAGAAAGCGTTCCATCCATCAGTCCAACGCCTCGGAATGGCTCAAAGTCGCTATCACCGTCCATCGAAATATGATAGATATCGTTGTGCTCTGCCGCTGGAGAGTCTATTGTAGGTACGGTCTCTGCGCTGCCCAAGACCCAGTGCCAACAGATTTGGCGACGGATATGGCGCGACTAGCCCCTCGATATCCCTGAAATGCCTTCGGCCACAGCAACTCCCTCGCCACTGATGATGAAGTTGTACCGTCGAAGTTGCACCCGGCTCTGTCAATGCCGGTCCATTCCAGTTCGAAGTCAATTTACCCCTTCAAGATCACACAGCCCTGTTCTGGGGCTCGAGGTTCTATTTACAGTGTTTCGAAATCGACTTCATTGACAACGCACAGCGAGTACTATTATCTTCCTCTATCACATTCCTAAGCGATGCGGCATGCGTTGAACCTCGGCTTCACCGCTGTCGTGCAATATGCCAATCAGCCCAAGCGCGAGTCGAGCCCTCAATGACCAGTCTTACTACAATAATCTCGTTACTCCGAGGTCATGATTCTGTGGAGATCCCAATCTTGGACAGTATTGCGCACTTATAATGTGTTCAACGACTATATTTCATTGTGACAAGACCTGTAGGGCTATGAATAACCTCGCATTACTGGCCCAAAGACTTGACTAGAATGAAGAAGGGAGCATGGGCTGACGTATCATAGAAACCAAGTAGGACAAACGACTTGGGTCAGGAATATATGGGTTCAATCATCAGATCGGTTGATACTTCTGCTCTTCGTTCCTGGCGGTATGGCAGCTGAAATTTATGGGCCCTAGTTGACGAAAAGAGCGTTATCGAAATTGAATATATACCCTCCAAACAACGCATCCCTCTACAAGGCACAGAGCGTACCGGAGACTGCAAATACCATCAAACATAAACCCCACGTCTTCGCATCAAAGTCATCATCAAGCGAAGTTCCATGCAGTTCAAGCACCAATCATGCAATGGTGATCAGTGGAACAAGAAGTCTTCCTAGAGCGCCTTTGCCGTAGACCCCAAACGCCGAGAAGCAAATGCGTACAGATGTCAGTCAAGGCCTCGAACGAACAGGCGCTTGAACCAGAAGACAAGCTTCAACTTTGAGCAGACTCAACGACCTCCCGCAGTGAAGCGACGGGCCAATCTCCCGCGGGTCAGGCCACTCGAGCTTGCCATGCTCGACCGGAATTGCTTCCAGCTGCGCTCACGCTCATCCCAATCATTCTGCTGGGCTACATTGTGGATGATCAGTCAACCAAATTTGCTAGAATTTCTGCCGATCACCAAGAAGACGGAGTGGGGCAACTTACCAAGGAACCAGTCCCATCGTCTATCTTCTCGCTGCAACACATCGGGTCCGTTCTCTCTCGCCAGCCTGTCCCTTCTCGCCCTTGCCGCAGCCACCTCGCCGACCAAGTACGGATCCTCCAGCGGCCTTATGACACCACCACCCGAATTGGGCGTGCTAGTCCCAGACCCGCTGCCCTCCTCATTGACTCGGTCCAGCACACGCGCGGCGTTCCGCAGGAGTCCCTCCCCACTCGACATCGCCGCCTGGGCGCGCCGAGTAGCTACGCGTTGGTAGGTGGGGTTGGTGTTGACGGCGCTCCATGATGGGATGCTAAAGGCGCCAAGAGTAGGCAGATCCGAGTTTGTGCGGCGAGGTGCCGGCGGGATGGGTGGTAGGCCCGGCGTGGATATGTGCGCGGTGTTAGAGGGGAGGAGCGTGGGGAGGCTGTGTGTGCGGTTCCCTGCGGCCTGGGTGGGGCCGTCCGCGGCTGCTAGGAGCGATGTGGATGACGGGGCTGTGTTATTCGTGGGCGGTGAGTAAGGTGGAATAGACTCCCCATTAGATACCGTGGTGTGGTACGAGGGAGCTTCCGAAACTGCAGAGGAGTGGTTGTCTTATTAGCAAGGTAATAGAACAATTTACGAGGAAGTCGACATAGAGTTTACGATATCCCGGGGACAGGGACGGCTCTTTCTTTGGGTGAGGCATAAGACGAACATCCCGGCATGTGAGCCTTAGTTGTCGACAGGGAAGCCCATGGGATGAGGCTCACCATATGAAGGAGCAGCAGAACGGATGGATGCCGTCTCCAGGTCCTGTGGCCTGTAGCTGCGGAGGACTGTATCGAGTCCTTCCGTATTGTCCATGACTCTGGTCGACGACTTGGGGTCGTGAGGGGCGGCCTTGGCGGATGGTGGAGAGAGTCGGTGAGGCGACACGTCTAAACAGGGCGCGCACGACTTGACGGTCTCGTGCCGTGTTCAGCAGGGGAGAATACGTGCTTAAGGTGAAAAACGGATGCGTGTAAACAAAAGCTAGACAATAGAGAGCGAGACAAGTAATAAAGAGCGGAGGCCCCAGAGACGAATATTTGCTTGGCTTGAGCTTGGAGTCCAAGTCTACCCGGGCTATCAAACGTGCAGCACGCGAGCAATCACTGGGCAGCCTTGATGATGAGTGAGACAAAGAGGTCACACTCCCGGCTTTGTCTCGGTACAGTGACCACCGGTAACAAGAAGCTTATCAGAATGACGGGTCAAATCGAAGCTTATCCCGGCCGTACGGAGTAGGGTTCGATTGTTTGGATACCGACAAGCCTGTTTCTTGTTGCTCACGAGCCGCGAAACGTAGATAAGAGGTGAGTGCTAGAAGAAAGCCAAAGCCAACGAACAGCAGAGGTAGCAGCAGATGACCACCTTTAGCCTTATGTAGTGGAAAAAGGAACTACACAGTATGGGCTAGACGTTTATCCCTGATATCTGATCGACTTGTAAAGCGGGAAAGATGGGGTGTGCCCAGCCTGCCAGCTACCTAAGCAATACAGCTTGTGCTCCTCATGGCGCACTTGCAGGGATGGAGACGGTGAGGGGACTGGAGAACGTTCGTCAAGGCGCCTTTTGATCCGAGGCGATGGTGCTCCTCTTTGCGTCCGCGGTGGAGTGTTGGAGGTCTTGGGCTGCAGCTTAGCTTGCAGGAATATTGCATACGCCAGTGGACCAGCACCCCTAAATGAGCTGGGAACGGCCAAGCCAGCACCAGCTATTGGCGTGCCTGACCGGGGCATAAGATGCAGGTGGTGATCCGCTGTTGTGCATCCAGGTCTCACAACCCATCAGCCCTGGAGAAGTTGAAGAAACCCATCGTGACTGTGGCTTTCATTCTGGCACGGGAAAATATTCCGAGAACCCGAGACCGAGGGGAGGACTGAGACATCTCAGGCACAGCGGGCTCATCAAGGCACGCGTGCTTAGTACATCATCGCAAAGCCTGTTCGCGATGAGGTGAATATGATGCACGCATGCCCACATGCCCACACTATGTGTCTTCCAGTGGAGTGGTAGCTGGGAAGGCCCGCAAAGACGAACTGCGCTTGCAGACTGAGGGTCTGGTGGGGGCTGATCCGCAATGACAGGTACTGCACACTTACCTAGGCACATAGCAGGCCGCTAGGCAAAATCCTTGGGAGCTATCGTGCATAGTAGTGTAGCCCGAGTGGAAGCTATTAGTATAGTAGTGTAGAAAGTACCAGGCATGATATCACCAAGACCACCTAGGTAATTTTAGTACTGTCCATCAGGTCTCGAAGCGTCGTCTTACGGCCCGCTGGACTCGAAAAGAAGTGGGGGCTATTTGCCGACTGCCGGATTTCTGCGAACGATACGGTGATGTTGGACATGAAATGGCGATTCCGGCAACGTTTTGCTGCTTCACTCGGATGTCCAATTACAAATATCCTGGGAGGGGTAGAGACCGTAGTCTTATATTTTTGGATCTTGAACAGGTCTCGTTTTTTCCCAAAAGGGGGGTGTGCGACGCGGACTATCTGCTTGGTGTACTCCGTACCTAATTCTTGAGCACAGGCACAACCTGGGCTCAGCCGCTCCACGTGGTGCCTACGAGGTATCCTACAAATGAAGCTTGGCAGGCTGATACGAATGAATGCAAGCTCGAATCCTGTATCCTATTCTGCATGACAAATGAGTATTTCATGGCATACAGAAATTGAGTCCATTGGCTACTAGGTGAGTTCATCACGCTGATGTTGAGAGAATGAGTTGACTCAGGTCGGGGTGATTGATCCTAGACAGCCGTGGAGACTACTGGGTACCAAGGAACGGTTCAACGGTTTGATTCCCTCATGATTCACTGCTTAGGATGTTTGCACATAGGAATTTTACTCTTGGCAAGACAGTTGATTCAACAGTGGAAGATTGCCAAAGTTGACACAATGTTGCGTCTTTAGGTATCACCCCATACTCTCACATCCACCTGCACACTATTACTAGGAGCATCTGCTTGCGTGATAACAATATCTTTGGGATACCTGGTATAACTTGTCCATAGCTTCGTGGAAGTGTATACGTATAACATTTCTTGCCCGGATGAGTACCTGAGGTAGGTCCCAAATAAAACAGACCTGACTTTTCAAGGTTGTTGGAATTCTCTGTAACGGTTTGAAATTCCTTGTAACGATTTGGAATTCAATTCCATATTTTGCCAGATCCTAAGAGTCAATACGATCGAGTATCACAGAGTAGGGAAGAGAAACAGAGTAGGTCTAACGAACTAAAGCGTCCACATACAAAATGGTTGGTTGAAGGCTAATGCAGAATGCTAGGAGATCATCGAAGCGTATATGCAATCTCATACTGTGCTGCTATGATATTCAGAATGGTGATTAACTCAGCAATTTAGACACTACTTGGATAGACACGATGGAAATATATGAATATATACCTAATAATATATATATATATATATATTTATATAACTGATTTGTACTGCTCTGCGAAGATCACCACTGTCTATAGCCATGTAAGACTGAGATGTGACTTGCTCTACTCGTTTGCGTGTCTGCTTTGATACAGACTAGTAATCGGATGCGAATTCCATCAGTGTTCCAATCATGACCTGATGTAGCATGCAACAGGAGAGGAATCTATATCTATGAGTCAGAGTCTTTAGAAAAGGAACAACAAATGCAAGGGCTGATAATGCGCTTGAGCAGGAACGCATTCTTCAATGTTCTCAGTCCACAAATATTCAAGCAGAATGCTAATCAAAACCACACCTGCAGCAGCAAATGTATTCCGTACTTATTATAATCGTGAAACTTTTATGAGTAAAGCTTTGATTCTAATATCGAATGGTTTGGAGCAAGACATGCTAAGTATACAGATAACTAGGTAGATGTGTCTTCATCACGAGGAAGCCCAGAGGGCAAGCTCCTTTTAAAAATTGTGGTCATACGGCACACCCATTTCTCCATGCATCGAGGTTCTCTCACATTGTATTTCTCTCACTTATGCATACTTCAAGGCGAACCTAGTTACCAAAGTCAAAGCAGCCGATATATCTAAGCTGCCTGACCTTCTAATTATTACATCTTGTCGTGTAGAGGACTGTCTAATACAAGTAGCTGTGGTGGCACCATATATTTGCATTCCAACGGAATGGTGGAGTATAATGAGGACTGTCGTTCCTTTTTCCCAGTCTATATACAAGCCTGATGAGGCAATGTAGACTTGATACTGTGTTGTGACACCTTTAAATTTCTGCCCAAGGACCGGAGTCAAGGAAATGCTGAGTTGGCAAGCTTATAGCTATTTAGCTTTCATTATAATCCAGTGTGGAGAGTGTTGATATCATTTGTGCACTTGCAGGGCGTATATACGGAGCTACTTCATGCCCTGAAAGTTTCCTGAGAATGGTGGTTGACACAGCCACGCATTGCATGAAGACTAAGACTATTAGCGTAAAACCCCAGGAGAGTTGTATGAGGAATGACTACCTAAGTACGTTTTGGATGTTTCCGTTGGAGTTGAAACCAGCAGACACAGAAGGTACTTTACAGCAAGCGGCCGTAGATCTGCACTGAGCCCCACTAAGGAGCTTTCCCCACAATTGAGCCGCATGGACCCTAAGGCTGACGAGCCTCCTGATCCGACCTCATTGTCATCATCGTATTCTGTGTGTGACTCCTTGCCGCTTCATCTTTGGGAGAAGTCTGTCTCTGTCAATACAGAGCAGACAAACACACAACTTCGTTCACAACCACATCGCCTGCCCATTCCTGACCTGTTGCCCCCAAGGGGTTTTGCCTGCCAAGCTGCCATAGTGCTTCACATGCAAGAAAGTTGCCGTCGGGACCTGGACCCTTGATGGGTGCTGGGACCAACGTCGACAACTTGAGAGCAAAGATATGAGAATCTGAGGAATTGGATCTCATCACGCCTTCGCCATGGAGTCGCTCTCTGTGCCCAAGTTGGCCAGTCGAGCAAGACGATACCGTTCCTCCACCTCCACCTCGAACCCACCTGCCGTTACCAAGGCCACCGAGGTCCTCCAGTCGCTCCTCGATAACGTCGCCGCCACGCTACAAGAACATGAGAGTAACGGTTACCCGGCGTTTCCTCCCATCTTGAAACTTGCCCGACAGATCCACCAGCACGTTGCTGCCACAGCGCCCCCGTCCCCTTCACAAGACGACTTTCGCCACCTCGACGGCTACCGGCGGCTGCTCAATGCTCTGCGCGCCTACTCTGGCTTCTACAACCCGCAAAAGAGGACTTTGGAGGAGAAGAAAGGCTTCTTTGAATTGCTACACATTGTGCTGGCTATCTTCTCTGCTACATTCAGGGAGCACCATGGGAATCGGCGGTACTTCATGCATAAGGTCGAGGGAGGCGGCTGGGCATCCCTGGAGCAAATAATAGCCAGCGTCGGCCTGGGAGGCTCTGATTCGGACCTCTGGTCCAATTGTCAACTGTTTGGGAAGCTGTTGTCGTTTGCCCTCGACGACCAAAGGCTAGACGAGCTCTGTCAGGCGATCGCTGCAGTCGCTCAAGCAGAGGAGGGTATTACAACCGAAGAGGAGGCTGTATACCAAAAAGATGATGATGGCACCAAAATTACAAAATTCGACGTCCCTACAGTCGAGAAGGAGCTGGCGAGAGTCCTCACCTCCACCACGATCCTGAAGAACCCCGAGATAATGCGGTCAACTGTCGACTTCTGGGAGTCCATGCCTAGGGGAACGGGTCCGGCTGAAAACCTGGCATCCGTTGTTGTCCTGAATACGATGAGGCTTGCTACCACTGCATCCTTCTACAATTTGACTGCCTTACATGGGACTGGGGTTCTATCTAGGTTCTTGGCATTGTACTTCACTGACGATTCGAGGTTGTCAGAGTATGAGAAAGGAGTCATACTTGGCCTGTGCAGATCGTTGATGCATCTCGGGGTGAATCGACTTGCGGATACGCAACTGCTGTTGTCAAGACAGGACGCTGCAACTTCAGAGTTCTGCTTGGATATCGCAGCGAAAAACAACGGGCCCCCTTTTGTGCAATTTGATCTATCACTCCACGGGCACTCATCCATCGAATTGCCATCACTGGGACGCTCGTTCCCTCCACAGTCGTCGGCGGGCTACACCTTCACAGCTTGGATACGAGTAGACCGTTTCGACCCGAACTCGCACACCACTATTTTTGGCGTCTTTGACGCCTCTCAGACGTGTTTTCTCCTGGCATATGTGGAGAAAGACACCCACAATTTCATTCTGCAAACATCTGTGACCTCTCAACGACCTAGCGTGCGCTTCAAGTCAGTGAAGTTCAAAGAGAACCGTTGGTATCACATCGCAATTGTTCACCGGAGGCCGAGGACTATGTCATCCAGTAAAGCCTCCTTGTACATCAACGGCGAGTTTTCCGAGCAGATGAAGTCGCAATATCCGCTCCCGCCTCCCTTGAGCAGTGCGAGCACGGAAAGCTTTGCGTCGTTCAACTCGAACAGCAACAGGACCAATCCGGTCCAGGCCTTCTTGGGAACTCCACGTGACCTTTCGACCAAGCTTGGGCCGGGTCGTGTCTTCTCCAAGTGGTCATTAGCATCAGCGCATCTTCTGGAAGACGCATTGAGCGATGACTTCCTCGCCGTACATTATCGCCTGGGACCTAGGTATCAGGGCAACTTTCAGGACTGTCTCGGTGGCTTTCAAACGTATGAAGCATCGGCTGCTCTCGGCCTACGCAACGAGATGTTGCACCCTGGCAAGGAACAAAACTCTTCTGATATTCTCAAGGCCATCCGAGACAAGGCCAGCGGTATTTTGCCTGAGCAGAGGATATTGATGAGCACTCTGCCCACAGCCGTGTTCCGTACAGATGGGCAATTTCTCGATTCTTTCCTTTGCCGATCTTTGTCCAGGAATGCAGCTACCAACTTGTTTCAGTTGACCACCAAAAGTGGCACCGCGGTCTCCGTTAATGCTGCGTTACCATGTATTAACGATGCTCTCGTTAGAGTTCATGGTGTTGCCGTTCTGACTGGCGACCCCGTTGTAGCGACGCCTTTCAACTTCGATGACAATCTCTGGCGCATAGGCGGTTTCACACCCGTCGCTCTGAAATTAGTTGAGCGCGCTAAAAACGCCGATGATTTTTTGCGATCCGTGGAGCTAATGTTCTTAGCCATCAAAAAGAGCTGGAGGAATAGCGAGGCTATGGAACGTGACAACGGTTATGCTATCTTGGGCATGCTGTTAAGAGCCAAACTTGGATACGCTACTGCTGGATCTGACATACCTGGCTGGCGGCTCCTATTGACTCCGGAGGAGCGAGACAGATTGGGCTTCCAGCTTCTGAGCCTCGTGCTCGACTTCGTTGGTTACAGACATGCGGACCCAGTCGAGTCTTTCATTGTAAATCCACTGGCATATCGTATAATGCTGATTGATTTCGACACTTGGCGGAAGACGGCCCCAATTACTCAAGAGCTATATTACAAGCAGTTTGTTACTTTCGCTGTCAACAGCAAGTATCATGAATTTAACAGTCGGCGACTCCAGCGCATGCGTCAGTATTCGAAGTCGTAAAAGATCGGACCTTGCTTCGCTGACCCATTTTGTATAGGAATCGTGAAGAGACTGCTAGATGCGCTCAAGGCGGAACCAATTTCCGAGGATGTCATGCCTCACTTTCTGACAGCATTCGAAAGTCTGATCAAGTGTAACTTCAACGCCGAAGTACACCGCACAATAGCCCTTTTTATCACCTACACCTTCCACTCCACTGCCACGTCTAATCCACGAACACCACGGCCTTCGTCTGCCATTGGGACCCCTACAAACTTCAGTACCAGCAAAGTCGGTCTACGCCGGTCAACAGTAGACTCCTTCAACGGGTCGGGGATGAAAACGATGACCAAGAAGCAAGTCGGTGTCAAAATCCTGGAGTTGTATACCAGGCTTTTGTGTCAAAGGGGGAATTATACCGACATTCACAAGTTTGCTCGTACAGTGACGAATAAGGTACGTTATACACGGACACTGGATACTATAGACTCTAACCGAATTATAGTGGCTGCTCTACCTGCTTGCGGAGGAGAATCCAGAGGTTGTGGTCTATGGTTGTAAGATTATTGCCAGAGTGTTGGTCGCTCATGGTGCCAATTATACCGCCAAGTTCGCGAACAAAACGGGTGGCTTTGCCATCATGTCTCATCGTTTGAAACACTGGTGGGATATTCCAACCCTCTGGCCTATGTGCTTGGGGATCCTTTTCGGATTTGATGTGGCCGAGGTCAACTTTGATCGATCTTTCGACTTGCAGAGTCTCACGGACATGTTTGGCAAAAGTCGGGTGTCATATCCTGACATTCTCCCCGTCATTACGACAATGCTTCATCATGGACTTCGGGACATTCTCAAATATCAAGACGATCCCGATAGTCCGGTCGCAGGTGACACTGAGCCTAGTGCGTCCAAGAATCTGAGCACCTCGGACGGCAGTGGTTCAAGGCCCAGAGCTCGGTCCATGAACTTCATCGATGAACTTGGCACCAGACGTACACGTGGAGTCGACAAGGACAGGGTGGCCAGTCATGCCATTGTCCTTCAAACTGTGGTCAAATTCTTGAGTGAGCATCACCAACGCTCAAGCGACTTTCGGGATTTCGCACTGTCGTCAAAGTATGTGCGACTGCTGCTGTCCGCGTTGTATCCTGTCCTGGTCAGTACCGACCCGGTGAGTCCAGAGACAGAGCTCAATTCACGAGACTCGGCACTTACATTCGACGGCGGTGATGTTATTATACGACCGCTCGCGGGATCGTCGAGCCCAGCCCCAATAGTCAGAACAAGTGTCGTCTCCTCGGTAGACGGGCCACCACATCAACCGAAAGGATCCCAGCTCCGACGAGCTTCATCTTTTGTACTTCTGACAGCGCAAGAGTCACCACAAGCCTCCAAAAATACCGCCCGTCTTGCGCATATCATGTCTCCGAAGCAGCAAGTTCATGCACAAAAAATCAGCAATGTTGTCCTTGAGGGCCTATTGGATCTTGTCCTCAAAGTCTTCGCGGACCAAGTGCTGGTCCGAAAGGAGTTCCAAGGGTTCGGACTGAACCTTAAGACCCCTCCTGGCTTCCAGGAACATCAGGCCTATTTCGAATCCTACGTCTTGCGGCATGTCATATCGCAGCTTGGAGCGGCAATACACGACAACCCAGCCATCTTGTGCGAGACGAAGGTCCTCACGAATATGTCGCGATTTGCCCTTCACATGCAGGAGGCCATTTTTGAGGGCTGGTTCATGAACGGTGCTGAGCCCATGATTGACTTTCTTGGAACGGTACTGGAGTATCTGGCGCGCCCTGAGGTGTCTAGTCTGAAGAGTGTTCGACTTTGCAGCCAAAACGTGTCGGTTATCAAGGGGTCTTTCATCAAACTGACGCTGCTTCGGCTTTCAGACACGGATGATATTGAGGTGACCGAGGCTGAAAATGTAGCTGCTCTATCAAATATGTTCTACTGGCAATTGGTGTTGTTGGATTGTCTGGCGATGGAGGATGATTCCATGAAGCTTATCTGGTATCAGCTGTATGGCAAGCTGATTGACGCACGAGAACCAGTGCGGCTAGCTGCAGCTGGCATTCTTCGAATCATGCTAGTTCAGAAGCCCCAAGAGTGCTCACGAGTCTTCCGCGAGTGTATGTCGGCTGAATCAGCGGAAGACTACCAACTGGCCAAAGGCTTCAAGAGGCTGACTGAGGTTGACGATGGCACATTCCTCGATTGGGTGGATCAACAAAGGCTTTCACTAGATGCAATTTTCCGTGGTGCTATGTCGAAGCTATGGACAACTTACGTCAACCAAGAAAATCAGCGCACTCAGGACTCTGCCAGGTCCCGCTTATCGCGCCGTAAGGAAACGCTCAAGCAGTGGCGAGACGAGGCGCGGCAGATTGAAAACGTGCTCCTGAGGCACGAAATGGCCAACAGCGCCTGGATGAAGAGCATCTTTTGCACAGAGCACGCCAAACACCAGCGTCTTACCCAGGATCAGCAGGACGATTTTGTCTTCCTTGTTTCTTCCTTCGCCAAGATGGACAGAGATCTCAAAAGGCCTGGTGGCGTGTTTGCTGAGCAGACCACTGGGATCAAGTGGAAATTGGATAGAACTGAGGGCAGAAATAGGATGCGTCTGCGACTGCTGCCCGACAATTCCAAGCTGCAGGATGAGTATCAATCGAAGCAGGCAAAGAAGAAACACTCCGAGGTGAAGCCCGCGGAGACACTTCCAAGCGTGCCTGGACTGAGACTGGATACCAAGATTGAAGCAGGCGCCTCGGGCGCCAACACGCCTCTCCCCGGAACCTCGGATAAGCCTGGGGAGGCTACAGCCATGACTGGCGAACCTGGTCAGATGGAACAGTCCTCGGATGGAGGCGTCACGCCCGAAGATGACTTCGAAATGATTGAGGATCTGAATGAACCCGAAGGCGATGATGCTTTTGAGGACAAGAACAGAAAAGTTATGAGACGTCTTGAACTTGGCGATACAATTCAAAGCGTATACAACATCTCCCGAATCATCGGTCTGGAAGCCTGCGAAGGTATCCTGATCATCGGCAAAGAGGCACTGTACATCATGGATAACGTCTTCCGCAGCGTCGACGGAGAAATTATCAACGTTTGGCAGGCCTCACCTGATGAACGTGACCCCTATTCTCAGATCATCACTGGCAGCAAAGGCGCTGAGAAACCTAAAAGAGAGAATCGTAACGAGCAGCAAGAGTCTCGGAGCTGGAGGTGGCACGATGTGATTAGTATTTCCAAGCGGCGCTTCCTCTTCAGGGATGTGGCTATCGAGATCTTCTTTACGGATGGCCGGAGCTATCTCATGACTGCGCTCAATCCGTCCATTCGAGACGAGGTTTTCACAAGGCTGTCAAACAAGACTCCTCATACCTCGGACTCAAAATCGCTTCCCAATCCAGAAGATGCCTGGAGACTGGAGGCGATCAAAGTCCTTGACGAAGCACCACAGAGTCTTGGATTCAAGTTTGGTTCTATCTTCAACACCTCTCCTTGGAATCCGATTATGAGAAGGTGGCAGCGAGGAGAGATCTCGAACTTTCACTACCTCATGCTCGTCAACACAATGGCAGGTAGAACTTTCAACGACCTCACCCAGTATCCGGTTTTCCCTTGGGTTCTGGCGGATTATACCAGCGAGGAGCTTGATCTGGATGACCCTGCTTCATTTCGAGACCTCTCCAAGCCAATGGGCGCGCAGACAGTCGCTCGACAGACAGATTACAAGATGCGCTACAACAATTTGATGGAAGTCGGTGAGATACCCTTCCACTACGGGACTCACTATTCCTCTGCGATGGTTGTCGCTTCCTACCTCATTCGGCTACCTCCCTTCGTGCAATCATACATGCTACTTCAAGGTGGCTCCTTTGATCACCCAGACCGGTTGTTTTATTCCATTGAGGGCGCATGGAAATCTTCATCACGAGATACCGGAACAGACGTCCGAGAGCTCATTCCTGAGTTCTTCTACCTGCCCGACTTTCTCACCAACTTGAATGGATACAATTTCGGTGAGCGCCAAGGCAATGCTGGCAAGGTTGACAATGTTATACTCCCACCTTGGGCTAAGGGAGACCCAAAGATCTTCGTCCAAAAGAATCGAGAGGCGCTTGAAAGTCCTTACGTGACGCAGAACCTGCACCGTTGGATTGATTTAGTCTTTGGATTCAAGCAAAAAGGCGAAGCTTCTGTCGAGAATCTGAATGTCTTCCATCACCTGTCTTACCACGGGGCCATCGACCTAGACAGTCTGGTCGGACAAGAGCGGGCCATTGTCACAAACATCATCCACAACTTCGGTCAGACCCCCCACCAGGTGTTCTCAAAGCCCCATCCCTCGCGCGATTTCAACAGTAACCCACCCAAGCGACTAGATACTGGTGTGCAGTCCTTGACACGGGTCAGTTACCCTCTTCTGGAGAGTCACGAGCGCGTCGCATCCCTCATCTATGCGGCGAAGCTAGATCGACTTCTATGCGCTTCGCCCTTCCGCATCAACATGCCGCCGCATTTCGACAAGTTCTTAGAATGGGGGTTTGCGGACAACAGCATTCGTTTCTTCCTCAGTGACAACCGCAAGCCGATTGGTCTACTCGAGAACCTGCACCAAGGTCAGATCTCTTGCGTCTCTTTTGCTGACGCGAAGACCCTTATTACCGCTGGCGAAGACTGTGTGGTCTCCGTGTACACGGTCAAGTCACCTCCGGGCAAAAACGTCGAGCTTGCCCCGCGACTGTCTCTCTTCGGCCACAAAACCCCTGTGAACACCATTGCCATCTCCAAGGCGTTCAGCACGTTCCTCACCGTCTCGCAGGATGGCAACGCATTCCTTTGGGACTTGAATCGCCTAGAATTCATCCGCAAGCTCCCCATTACCCGGCCCGTTGAGTGCGCGCGAATCAATGATGTTTCAGGCGAAATCATGCTGTGTTCGGGTCCCAATGTGCTGCTCTTCACGCTCAATGGCGAATTGCTCCTTGAGCAGAATGTCTGTGGCGGTGAGGGACAGGATGACTATGTTCATTCTTGTGCGTTCTATGAAGGACAAGGCAGTGAATGGCTCGAGAATTTTCTCGTCTTCACCGGTCACAGGAGAGGCCGGGTGAATGTATGGCGGAGGGCTGTGAGAAAGGGTGATGGGCGATGGGTGCTGGAGTTGCTGAGGAGGCTGGATCATGTGGATTCCAAGAGTGAAAATGGCCAGAATGTGGATGCACCGATTACGTGTGTGACGCCAATGCCTACAGTGGTGTACACTGGAGATGAGGATGGGAAGGTGGTAAGTCATGCCTCTCTCAAATGCTGTGACGTTGTCTGCTTTGACGTTTCACGTGAATGCTGACTGATGGTTTTGAATAGTATGAATGGAACCTGGTACAGAGGGAGCAACGCTAGCTGCATGTTTGCTCGTCTTCAGGATCGACCATCAGCTTGTGAGGGCGCAGAATGCATGGAAACGGGATGGAACGGTCGGCTGGCATGGCGTGTTGGTTCACTGCTTCAGCATTGCGTGGTTGGTATATATACTGCTGATTTTGTGTGCTGGTATAAGACAAAAGTCCGCAGGAGTTTGGCATTCCTTGACGTTGTTTGGTTGTCTTGTGGAGTTGACCGCTGGTGATAGAAGCAGTCTTACACGGGTGGTGGATATAGAGGTGAGATACGGCGATAGAGCTTGAGTACAGATGAGAACATTCAGAAATTCGATTGCATATAATGGCCCAGGATTGCACCGTGTCGTTTGGCACGACCTGTTTGTCTATATTTGCGTAAACGAGCGAAGCAAGACGAGCCGTGGGTCCGCGCAATCAAGACCGGGGTTTGTCGCTTTCCCACCCGAGATGGGCATCAAATTCTACCCTCCGCATTGTTCAAATACGATAGTCGATGAGCGTGGGGGTGATTTAGATGGTTTATTTTTGATTCCTAGCCCCAACGCCTCCCTATGTACAGTTGCCTCAAGCTCGCTGTCAAGTCCTTCATTCTGACACTCCCAGGAAACAATGTCCGCGACCCAGCCGTAGCCGCAGCCACATCAGGGGCCGTTGCAGATTATTTTGCCTTACAGACATCAACTCATTGTTCGGTATCGTCGTCGTAGCCGGTTAATTGCTTCCTAGGGCCTGGAGGGACTATGTTGCTGTCAGTGTCCACCTTCTCGCAGTGGGGAAGCGTAGAGACCGTACTTGGATATGTCATAGGGATAGGCTTCGCGTCTGGGTCACCGAGCCGGTGCCTGATGGGTGGGACGACGGCTAGCATAACGGGGCCGGCGCCTCCTATGATGCAGGACCAGAAGAGGGCGGGACGCTCGCGGGCTGCCCAGCGCCAGTATCGGAGGGGCTGCTGCCAGAAGAGGGGCGCGCCGCCGGACATGTTGACTTCTAGGAGAGTGTTAGAGCCGCTCGTACTGCAAAGGAGGGCTGTGGGCAAGGAGTGGCATACTTGTGGTGGTGCAATTGGGAAGTTGACTGCTCGAGTGCTCGGCGAGCTTTCAACAGGTGAAGTCAGAGGTCATACTGATGGCGGCGGGCTTCATTGGCTGGTTCGGGCCATCATAAGAGCGGGTTTGTCCTAATCCCTGCTTTGAGTGGTCTGTGCTGGAGACCGACAGGGAGTCCTTGTCTTGGAGCAAGGCTGCGCAAGCCTAGCAAGAAGCCACGCAGCAGGTGAAGCGGGAAGCCAGGGGTCAGTTTGGAGGTCCCCCACGGCAGCAGGACGGTCTTGGCAAAGGCCTACGTATCCAGAGCTGTTCGCCAATTCAACTTTCTGGACCTGGAACTCTGGTGATAATCCTCGACTCCAGCTGCACGACAACAAAACTGCTGCCATATGACAAGCTAGGAGCTGTCGTCGCCCTCTCTCATATCACTGCCTTTCTTTCTCCTATTCATCCCCATCCAACATCTGCATAGCTGGTTGTACACAGAAGATGAAGGTGGTCCTCTCATGCCTGCTGCTCTTCCTAGCAGCAGTTGCGCAAGCACTCAGTGCTACTGGTGATCGCCTCTTGAGCATCTGGGAAGATGTCGAGGACAAGCAGCTATACTCAAAATTCCTGGGAGACCTGGAGAGTATGTGTACCTCGAAAACATCAACTGTGCTTTGCTTCAATTGCTAACGGGTTTCCCTCTTCTCCAGGCCGAGGCTACAAGATCAGCCATGCGACTCCCAAGGACGCCGACCTTAAGTTGAGCCACTTGGGCGAGAAGACTTATGACCACATCATTTTCTTCCCAATCAAGTCCAAGGGTAAGACAAGACCACTTTTCTGCCCATCTGAATTATACTCCAAAAGACTGACAGCGCCGTGGTTTAGGTCTCGGTCCCAACTTGACAGCGAAGCTTATTCTCGACTTCCTCAATGCTGGCGGTGACATCTTGGTGGCCCTGAGCTCCACCCACTCCGTTCCTACTGCCCTCAACAACGCCCTCCTTGAGCTCGACATCCACCTCCCCGCCGAGCGAACCGGCCTCGTGGTCGACCACTTCAACTACGATGTATCCAGCGCCGCAGACCACCACGATGTCCTGCTCCTGCAGGCCCCTCTCCAGTACAAGCCCGGCACCAAGAACTACTTCGCTGGGGGCAAGGACGATTTGATCGCATTCCCTCGCGCTATTGGCCACGTCCTCGGCGACGGTCCTCAGTTGACCCCCGTTATCAAGGCGCCTCGCACCGCCTACATCTACAACGAGAAGGAGCAGAAGGAGGTTGTCGACGAGGTCTTTGCTGCCGGTGAGCAGCTTGACCTGGTCTCAGTCTTCCAGGCGCGCAACTCGGCCCGCTTCACCGTTGTGGGATCCGCCGAGGCTTTCCAGGACAAGTGGTTTGACGCCAAGGTCCAGCGCCCTGGTGACAAGGCGTCCGTGAAGACATGGAACGAGCAGTTCGCCCGTCGCATCACTGGCTGGACGTTCCAAGAGATTGGACACCTACGTGTCAATTCTGTCGAGCACCAATGTCTCGAGCTGGGCAATGTCTCCAACCCTGGTATCTACCGCGTCAATCACACTGCGGTATGTGTTTTCCATGCTAAGATTGTGATTACCACCTACTAATACCAGCTTTAGGAGTACACCATCTCCCTCTCCGAGTGGGTCGGGGACAAGTGGTTCAACTTCAAGGTCCCTGACAACGACGAGCTGCAACTCGAGTTTAGCATGCTCTCCCCTTTCCACCGTCTTCAACTTCAGCCGCAGAAGCGCGCCTCGACCGAGACAGAGGGCGTCTACAAGGTCAAGTTCACGGTTCCGGATCATCACGGCGTCTTCAACTTCATGGTTAACTACAAGCGGCCGTTCCTGACCAACATTGAGGAGAAGCGCACCGTGACGGTCCGCCACATGGCCCACGACGAGTACCCGTACTCATACGAGATCCCCGCCGCCTGGCCCTACCTCGTCAGCATTGGCGTCACCTGCGCCGGCTGGCTCATTTTTGTTGCTGTATGGATGTATAACAAGCCTGTGCGACAGGCGACAGAGGTCAAGAAGACGCAGTAAAGGACTCCATGGTACGAGACGAGAAATTTCCAGTGGAATTGCGAAGTTATCGGGCTACAAGACGGTCACGAATCTGCGATGGCAAGATGATTGATTTCTAAGGAGCTGGGTCGAATGGAGCATCTGGCGAGATCACAAGGCATCACTTGCAAATGTACAGTACATAAGGGAAGGCCTTTATGGGAATGGGCCTGGGGTTCACAAAAGTCTACGGATCCAATAAATGAGCACTTTGATGACATGCGCTGCGAGGCTATATGTGATCTGGTTTTCGCTGCTGATAAGCTTTGAAGGCCTTACGGCAAAGGCGAGAGAAAAGTAGGGTCGAAAGGCAAAAGAGAATGAGGCAATGGTCTAGCCCAGACGAACCTTGTAATCGGACTAGGTGCAGCGTCAATTCTTTACAATCGCGTCTACAAAGGACCTGTTAATTCTTCAGGATTTCCTATGCGTTTTCTGCCGACCTTGGATAACTGCAGATTGGTCGAGCACCGTACCATATGAGGGCTGGTCCTGAGCAGCCTGAGCAAGGTCAAGCGCAAGATGCCCTTGGGCTCAGTTCTATCCGTAGTATGACTACCAGCTGCTGTCACCTCCCACGCAAGATCCAGTACTCCCGACCACGACCACTTGGCCCTTTCGGTGCTATTAAACATACATCAATAGTGCGCAAGCAACGCAAGACGACATGAGAGAAAGAAATGAAATGAAAATCGCCCTCAGATTAGCTCTCCTAGGTTCTCAACGACAACCGTCGCCTCTCGCGAGGCTTCTGCTGCCTGCAAATTTGGCTTTTCGGACTAACTGTCATCACCGGGCATTTTGTTCTGTATTGTTCCACCTGTCTCCCCTGTAGGGGGGGCAAAGGCAGACCTATTTCACCGCCGAACACCATGAATGACGTCCGACCGCTCCGATTGAAAACTATAATTTTGGTAACCGTCACCGGCGGCGCGTTGGCTGCCTCTGGTCCTTGGTTGCTGTCGTCATTGCGGTCTGAAGCGTCAGGGAAGTGGGAAGAGGGCCATGCAAGACAGGGAAGAAAGTGGATAGAAGGGGATGGGAAGGTAGTGTGAACCGATGCTCCAGGAGTCGTGGTCCATTCTAGGACGGCCCTTCCAGATCGAGGTTGGCACAATCTCCTTGCAGAGAGTAAGATTTTACCATCATCGTTCTCAAACAAACGTGCTGGTATGAACCACGACGTCTACAACACAAGACCACGCCTACCGCTCTGTCAGGGCGTCTGCTCGGATCTCTGTTCTTTGTGGTGATATCATGTCCACTCTGCTTCGCACCTGGATGAGAAACTCGAGGGTCAAGGCTGGGAAAGCTCATCCCGAGTGGTATCGTCACGGCAGACTGGGTTACCTCCGACTCCCACTTGGGACGGGAGAGGTGTTGGATCTGGGGTTGCTATGGGATAAGGCCAATCTTGGGGTTTTTGTGTGCATAAATTGTCTATGCTTTTCCAGTGCGTCGTTCTTTCAAGGGGGACGTGCTGAGCAAAAACAGTGTGGCAGCCCAAAATGCTGTTCGATGAGGAGCGGCTTGTCATCTTTGCTGCATATAGAAGACTACGGATGGATTGCTGGTCAGCCGCGACGTCACTTCGACGATCGAGCAACATCCTCAAAGGTCATTGAAGATTGATGAAATCGGAAAAAAATGAAGGTCCAGTGGTCATATGGAAAGCAGAGGATAGGGGTCGTTGTACTTACTGCTGTCACAATGTCCGCTTGAAACGTTTTGCTTCGAGCTCCTGACTCTATGATCTTGGATCTTGGATCTTGGATCTTGGACCTCGGGTATTTTTCTTGCTTATTTAAATTTTGCATTATTGTTTGACTTTGTTTGAATTTTTGAAGCCTCTTCTCTTTGAACGTATTCGATGCTCTGGGCATTGCCTCTGAGACCCCCCTGTGTGATGCTTAGATGCATTGAAGTGCTTGCTGAAACTGTGTAAAATGCAATTTGAACTGGTGACCTGCAACAAGTTAGATTTCTGGTGGAATTGAAGTCATTCCACATGACCACTGGACCATAGTTGTTAAAGAACCACCGTTGAGAGTTGTGTTATATGGTTGACTGCAGTTGGGGTTGTGGTTGCTAGGTTGGAAGTTGTATTGAGCTGCCGGTGGGTGGTTACTGCGCGACCGCGTCTCGAAGCTCGCGAAAGGCCGACAATGCTGAGTGCCGGGCCACGTTGGACAGAGCTGATAAGTTCTGCTCTTGGATGCCGTGATAAGACGGAGTCCGATGGAGGACATCGTAAGCGGTTCGGAGCCAAGCCCCAGCCGCCGTGCATAATCTCCAGCTCCAGCTGCAATCTTCCGACCCTGATGCTCAGGATGGCACCTTCGTGACCAGTACATTGGCACGCCAGAGGTATCCGCAAAGCCGCCGACCCATCAAGCTTCTTCCCATGCTCTGGTACCTTCTGCTCGGTCACCCGCTCCCAAAGCGATTCAACATAGTCATTTCGTTCTTGACTAGTATTCGAAAAGATACTAGTGCACTGGACATCTGCTCATCGCAGGATCCCTCCCATATAAAGATTGTGCTCGACGCAGACATTCTGAGATTGAGCCGTTCGTGATGGTGGGAATTTTGAATCCAACCGCGAACTTGATGCGCGGACAGCCATGACTGGCCGATAAAGCACCAATGAGCATTATGGCATGGTTGTACCAGGAATCGTTCGGAGGAAATCACAACGTGATGCTCCGTTGGCACGTAATTCCGAGCCAGAACTGCTTTAAGCGGGAATAGGTGAACGCCGTCGCTCCGCTTGGAGATGTGCTCCTCCGATGAGGTTCAGGAGGCTCATCTTGGGCTGGCTGTTGACCTTGAAGAAACGTTTGAGGACACGGTGCTTGATAGAATAGGCTAGAAAGCTTCTAGGCATAAAAGGAGAACGGAAATGGAGAGAAAGCGCCACAAGTGACCATAGAGGCTCTCCTGGCCTTTGAGCAAGCCTGCAAAGCCTGAGACTCCCAGCTGAGGAGTGCGGCCGGTCATGGAGGTCGATACTTGTCGACGTCTTCTTCTCTTCGCCAAGAGAGACCTGATAGTGGAGTTCCAATCACAAGACGCAGCACAAGGTTGAGCAGAACACAGTCTGACCCGGGGTTGAGATGCAGGTGAAAAGAGGCGAGGTTAACAAACGCGGGTTGAACACGCTCGAAAGCGTGATGAAGTTGGAGGACCCTTGCTAGCTTCCCGCCAGTTCACGGTCCCACCTAAACTTTGCCGCGAATTGCCAAGGGCCGACATCCAGTGTAGGCAACCTCCAACCTCCTCGCTCAAGTACCTTTAAAAACACACACTCAGCAATCACACCTTTTCCTTTTAGGCGCATCGCGTCCCATACTACATTCAAGATGGTAAGTACCTCCCTCATTTTTCTGCAAGCTCGAGCTAACACCCATCTTCCAGGCGCGAAACTCGGAAAAGGCCCAGTCGATGCTCTTCCGCTTCCGCGAAGCGCAAGCCGCGGACCTAGGCATCATCGACGCTGGACGCTCGCGCCGACCCCGACTGATCACCGAGCAAGACAGCATCCCCAACTGCGAGAAGTGGCGCGGCCAAGTGCTCAAAGAGATCTCGCGCAAGGTCTCCAAGATCCAGGACCCCGCGCTCAGCGACTACCAGATTCGCGACGTCAACGACGAGATCAACAAGCTCATGCGCGAAAAGTATATGTGGGAGGTGCAGATACGTAACCTCGGCGGGCCAAATTACATGCGCGTCGCCGGCGGTGGGAAGACGTATGATGAGAGTGGGCGGGAGGTACCGGGCGTGGGGAATAAGGGCTACAAGTACTTTGGCAGAGCGAGGGAGCTGCCAGGTGTCAAGGAGATGTTCGAGGCGGCGGCGAAGGCGAAGAAGGATGGAAGGGAGGAGAAGTCGCTGGAACAGAGGGACGACTTGAGGAGGGTGGTGGATGCGGCGTATTATGGTTATGCGCCGGACGAGGAAGACGAGGAGCTATTGGCGTACGAAGCTGAGAAAGAGAGCATGGCATTTGAGGGGCTGGGGAAGAATGGGAGCAAGGAGGTGCCGCCAGACTGGGTGCCGTTGCCCGGTGATGCAGGTGATGGACGATCATGGGAACTGCCAACGGTGGAGGAAGTGCAGGAGGAGCTAATAGATCGGCGGAGGAGGAAATTGTTGGACCAGTTCGCTGGGTGATGATCTATTGCATACGATTTCTGGCGTCAGGGTGGTTGCATAAATTGGGAGTTGGTGGTCCGGGCCGTCGGGAATTTTGGTGTATAGAACGATCAGATCGAGGCGGAGGGGAAATCTGTATCAACATCAAGTCCTGCCTTAGCGGTCCTTTTTTCGATTGCATTGTCGTCCTAGTCCGCTTCGTACATAAGGCTGTAGAAGATGGGCTGAATACAGTGAATAGAGGTGGGAATGTGAATGCCCCTAGTCTGATTAGCTGCTCATGTGACGCATATATGTACACAATCAGAGAGCTGGCCATTCCAAAGCCTTTCTTTGAACGGACAAAAATCACCAAAATCAACCTTGCTCCTGGCGCCGATACTCTTCCAACGCCCGGCTGTTTCCATGTGCCTGTGAATGTTAGAGTGACCTTAGCTCCCCGCCCCTTGACCATTACACCTTTTACCCAATGCTCCATGCGTAAAACATAAACCGCCATAAGACCCAAAGGACAAACTTTGTGTCGTCTATTTCTTACCAGACTTTTCTCCCCTCTCGGCCCTTTGAGCCCTTTCAGCCATTTTCTGTTTGCGCCTCTGCTTCATGTACACCAGGCCGCATGAATTACAGAGCAACCCGTCAGGGCCCTTGCGCCACTCGGGCGTCTCCGTTCTCCCACATTTATAACACTGCTGTAGCTCATCATCCTCTATAGATTGCTGTCGTGGGACCCACGGTCAGTAATGTTATAATAGGCAGGATATCGTAAAGACAATACACACCCGCACCCTTCGCGACCGCCCATCACTACCGGCGGTCTCTTCTCGTGACCTTCTCGCTGCAGCAGTCGTGTTCGAGCGGTGCGCCGAGTAATCACCTCTTGGTGTTGGTGTTGGTTGTGGCGGCTCAGGATGGCCGTGTTTGACCCTGCGCCTTCGCATGCGCGTGCCATGCTGGCGAATACTGGTAATGCCGTTTACACTGCGCACAATATCGTTGGAGAGCTGGGTCATGAAGAGCACGTCGCCGTCGGACATGACGGGGATGGGACGGTAGCCCAAAGCAGGGTCATTGTTGCCAATCAAGGCGGAGGCCTGAGAGTTTGAGTTAGGGTGAGTTTGATATAATTCTGAAGAAACTTGGTTGGGCTCTTTTGGTATTGTCTGACGGCCTAGTACACCTGAGATCGCTTGTGATGGCGCTTTTTGTGTTACAAGTAGACATATTGCCTTGGGGAGATCCCAAGAGGTGGAAGCCCAGATCAGGAGGGAGGGAGTAGCTTTTGCTTCTACGTACAAAGTTCACAAGATCCTGCGCGCTACGGTGTAACTATGCCAAGCTCGTTAATTACCTAGGTTTGAATATGGAGATCCAAATGCCCATCAGTGTAGACTTACAGTGAACAGGTCCTCAGCGACTTTAGCATCCTTCAACCAAAACTGATGATTGCTGGGTCCAGTTGCGGCTTGGAATCTCGATCCGGGGGATAATGGTGTCTGTGCATTGCCAGTATGCCCAGCAGCGCGGTTCCCAGTGGGGTATGGATTCGGGCTCAGGCTTGAAGCTGGGCCTGGTGGAGCCGGTTGGACGGAGGCCGGAGGGTCTGGAGTCTCAGGAGTTGCTGTTGTCTCTTCAAGTGATGAGGAGGCAGCGAGACGGATGGGCAGTGGTATTTGCAAGTCCATAGAGGACTGTCGAAGAATGCCTTGGATCACACCGCCGGCATGGAGCCAAGCGGCGCAAGGTCGAGAAAGAGAATACAGTATGGGGCCAAAGGGACCCAGGGTTCATTTGTATAAGTATGTCTGACAGAGACGCAATCAACCAATTTGGTGCTGACAGCAGGGGGCTTTCGGCAGCGGCCCGGTCAAGCGCGGTACGGTCCGAGAGAATGGCACGCAATGAGGGCTAAAACCCGGGGTAATGGTGCTGGTGAAGATTGCGGTGGGATGTGTAAAGACACTGCAATCGGGCAGGAGGGCTGCAATCGTGATTGAGGATTTGAAGATGTTTAAAAAGAACGATTAGATTGTGGCGTTGGTGTGGGTGTGTGCCCGGCGCGAAGATCGAGGGGCGAAAACGGCATTGCTGGTCCATTGGTCCATTGTCTCAAAGCCAGTCTAAAGGGTCTGGAACCTGGACGACGCACGGGATCAGGACCCAGGACCCTGAATTCTCTCCTAAAGAATCCCAAAGTGGCAACGACTTTCCAACCTCTGGCTTACCTAATTACATTCTAGTACTCGAGCAGCTGGTCAACGGAGCAGTAACTCCTGTTTGGTGGGTTTGAGTCCCTGCGAGCAGCATTACGTTCTGCAGATCAACCAACATACTTGCGGTTGTTGGCACGCCTCTCCTATCAGACCGTCATTCTCGCTGCGAGGGAAGAGGGCTCTTGATTCATTGCATTGCCGAGGGATTGCAGACGGGACAAACGGCGAGATATGCACGGGTTCACAGCGTTGTCTTGGACTGGGGGGTTTTGAATATTTCTTGGTGACACCAATGCCGGGCATTCACTGAGACAAACGGACTTGGTCACTTGGTCACCAAAGACGTCTATGTCCAGTTTCGAGAAAAGTGCGATTTGGTCCATCGATATTCTAGCCAGCCGGCAGCCCGCCCGGGCCTCGAAGGACCCCTACTAAAACTACTGCCGGTCGCGCAGCTGCAGAAGCATGTGTCAGGCAAGCTCAGTGCGTCATCTGCCCGTTTGGGCCCTTGGCGTACCTTGATGTCCCCAGCTCTCTCCTACATACCAGCATCAATTTCCAGCCATCATACTTTATCACCATCTGCACATTCACAGTACTCAGTAGTACAGTACATACGAACCTGATACGTACTCTGCAGCTTGTGCCCAGGGAACAAGCTCTGGCACAAGCTCCAACCTAACGCTTGTCCTACCCACCCAACCACCATCATCATCTGACGCGAGCTTGCTTGGCTTGCCCGCTTGCTTATCCAAACACATCCTGCACAGAGCTCCACACGGTTCCTCCATCGATAGCTCCAAGACCATCATCAACATGATCGCCAAAACCCTTCTTGCCAGCGGGCTTTTCGCTGCCCGCGCCACCGCTATGCAGCCCTCCGCTGCCCAGCCCGTCGCAGCACCCATGCGCGCCCTCCAGTGGGCCCAGCTTAACTTCCTGCACACTACTGATACCCACGGCTGGCACGGCGGCCATCTGCAAGAATCACAATACTCGGCCGACTGGGGCGACTACGTCTCCTTCGCCCACCACATGCGGGCCTCAGCCGACGAACGCGGCGTCGATCTGTTGCTGGTCGACACCGGCGACCGCGTTGAGGGCAACGGCTTATACGACGCATCCACGCCCAAGGGCCAGTACACCTATGACATATATCGGGAGCAAGACGTCGATCTGATCTGCACGGGGAACCATGAGCTATATCAGCCAGACACTGCCGATCGGGAGAGGAATCAGACTGTGCCGAACTACAAGGACAACTATCTGGCGTCAAATTTGGACTACATTGATCCGAAGACGGGCAAGGCCGTGCCGATGGCGCAGAGGTACAAGAAGTTTCAGACCAAGAACCAAAAGCTGAACGTGGTTGCCTTTGGTTTTCTGTTCGACTTCACCGGCAATGCAAACAATACAAGAGTCCAGAAAGTCGCGGACACCATCAAGGAGGAGTGGTTCCAGAATGCCATCCGAGAGAAGCCCGACGTTTTCGTCGTTATCGGTCACATCGGCCTACGCATGGACGAGCTCAAGCAGATCTTCGATGCCATCCGCAAACAGAACTGGTTCACCCCCATCGCTATATTCGGCGGTCATGCGCATGTGCGCGACGCCATCACTTTCGACTCTCGGGCCTATGGCATTGCGAGTGGGAGATATTTCGAGACCATTGGATGGATGTCGGTGGAGGGCATCGCCCAAAAGAGCGAGGACCTTACCACAAAGGCAGTTTCCTTCAACAGAAGATATATAGATAACAATCTGTTTGGACTCTACGCCCACACGGAGCTGAACGAGACAACCTTCCACACCGACCACGGCCGCAATGTCAGCAAGATGATCACCGAAGCGCGGAAGGAACTAGACCTGGACAAGAGATATGGCTGCGCGCCGCAGAACTACTGGATGGCACGAACGCCCTACCCTAGCGACGATAGCATCTTCACCCTGCTCGACCAACGCATCTTGCCCGACATAATCTATAACAAGACCCGCAAGGCCATTCCTCGCCTGGCAATCATCAATACTGGCGCTATTCGCTTCGACATCTTCAAAGGACCTTTCACGGTCGACACGACCTACATTGTCTCGCCCTTCCAGAGCAAAATGGCCTACATTCCCGAGGTTGAGTACAGCGTCGCCAAGAAGGTGCTCGCCCTGTTGAACAAGCAGACCAAGATCCTCGAAATGCCAGAACACGACCCGCGCATGATGGGCCCGCCCGAGCAGTGGCAGATTACGCGGGACATTATATATCCCAACCTCCCGCCCGTCAAGTCATTCACCCAAGTTGATGGCCAAAAGCCGATTTCTAATGCAAAAGATGAACCGGATCTGGTGGGCGGATACACCACCAAGGATGATATTGGTACTGATGGAGACGATGCGATTCACTCACCTATCAATTTCTATATTCAGCCGAATTGTATCCAGAGCGAGATCGACTTCCCCAAAGAGGGCGAGCCGGAGAAAGTCGACTTGGTATTTACAGATTTCATAATTCCATGGGTGCTTATGGCGCTGAAATTCAGCGGTGGTGACTATAATGAAACGGCTGTGAAGCTGTGGGATGAGGCGCCATTTACCGACATGCTCGCGGGTTGGATCAAGGACAACTGGAAGGGGGACTGCTGAGTGATTGTTTTGATATGGTGTTCCACATTGAACGAACTCCCGTACTCAAGCGCTGAGTGCGTCAAATATTGTTTACATGCCCTTCTTAGAACGGATAACGGGACGGCGTTTGGGATTATGGAACTGAAGGTGCAATCGCTTTAAATTCATACCTAGAGACTGAACAAATTTTCATATTTATATTGATTGGATCTGTGACCTCGAATTATAGCTCATATTTGTGTGTTGCCCATAGCTCATTGCAGTCAATCTCGCACAGAAACCTTCGCGAATGCTCAGGAGCCAACGCTACCCTCTCATTATCTCATATGTTGGCGCGTATGGAAGTGCTTGAGCTAATCACAAATCTTTTTTAGTTTGAGATCACCTCGCCGAGCCAAGCTCACGCAGTCTCGAACAAATCTCACAAAAAAACTGGGGCACAGACCGGGAGCCTTACGCCCAGTGGTTTGCGAAAAAGGTCAAGACCGTCTGATACCCGCGGGTGTACTCTTCCTGAACGCGCTTATCACTCAGGTCCGACCGCGCGGCCATCCATCCGTGGATCTGGTCGTCAAAAATCTCCACGTGCTTGGGCCCTGTCAGCGCGGCCTCGAATTTCTTCACGTCCTCAGCCGGCTCATCCTTGGAGGCTAGCATGGCGATGGGGATCTTGATCTTTTCGGCATCGGCGGCGTCAACCATCGCTGGGTGGCACTCGGCGCCGATCTTGAAAGGATTCTCCGGGGAGGAGACAGCTAAGGAAACGACTTTGGAGCCCCAGCAGAACTGAATAGGAGAGAAATTGCATTAGTTTATCTTGTCCATAGACTTTCATTTTTCTTTTTAGGACGAGAGGGATCAGGGGAAGTAAATACTTACACCGACAATGCCCCACTCCTTGATATTGGGGTGCTTGGCCGAAGCAGCCTTGACGAAACTCAGGGCCTTGGGCACAAAGCTCGGGGGACTGTTCTTGCCGAAGAAGTCGCCGACCTTTTGCTGCTTCTCCTCATTGTCGGGTGGGAACAGGTCAATAGGCAACGGGGCGCCGTCAAAGGCGTCCGGCAAGAAAACAGCATATTTGTTGTGGTCGTCGGCGGTGGCCAAGATGTCAGTGCCCTGGATGGTCTGGTCGAAGAAGCCGAAAATGTCCATGATGACGAGGATGCCCTTGGACGCCGAGTCGACGGGGCCGGTGACGTAGGTCTTGCGGTTGTCGATCGTGGCATAGTCGCCCTTCTTCTGATAGCCTGACGAGACGATTGGGGGAATGTTGCAACAGGCGGCGGAGTGGCCGCCGGTGGCTTTCATGGTGGACATTTTGGTGGTGCTGCTTGTGCTGAATGGTCTAGAGCCTGGTGTGTGCGATAATTCACGTTGAGCTGGCTGTTTATTGGCAGTGTGATGGGAGGATGGGAGGGAGAATGTGAAGGAGGATAAGGCCGAGAGATTGTGGGGTCGTTGCGAAGAACCGAGGGACTGGGTGGCGGCTCTTAGACTCTTTATATTTCGCAGTGAAGGAGGGGCCATGGTCTGCAATTTGGAACAGCGAAATAGGTCCGGAATGGTGGCATCTATCCTCTGTTTTTTACTGCAAGTAGTTTAGATTGCTAAGGGGTTGCATTGACTGGATTGTCTATGATGCAGTGAGCCGTCTCCCGTCCATCCCGTATAGTAAGAGAGCTGGCGAGGGAAGCTGTTCTCTGATAGCTTCAGCGGGGTTACTAGCTTCATTGACGTAGTGTTGCCGTTGTATCAATAATTAACCCTTGCCGAGGACGGCCCGGTCCCGTTCCACCTTGCCAGTTTGGGCACTTGAATCGTTACCTAGGTAATTCTCATCACCATCATCGCCACATGTGCCAAAGTTGACATTTGGATTCCACAGAGTGATACTTTCGAAAGGAATGTGAGCAGCGCGGCCGATCCAGCCCCCGACCAGACGCTGAGCGAGATGACAAGACGCATTTGTTATTCCCCCGAAAAGAAAAGGAGAAAAAAAGAAGGCTCGAAATTGTACAGTCAAACTCACACGCTTGCTCACTGTGTAGGGATGCGTAAACTGGCACGAAGGATATACTGCCTGTTCAGTGTTGACCCAAAGAAGAAACAATGCCACCTGCGTTGACGCAGGTCGTCAACATTTGTGAATAGGAACTGGCTCAAGTGTTTCTATTAAGCTTAGATGGATGAATTACAATGTCTAGCCTTGAGCCCATAAACCAGTAAACAGTCGCTAATTAATTACAATGGGAGTATAGCAACTCTGTTGGTGACCTGAAGTTGTTCCCACTATTTGCCACTATGGGGTGCGTTTGACACACAAGAGGCCGCTGTAAGCCTGACTCCACCACCTGAAGCCAGTGGCAGTATTACTGCCGTCTCAAACCTTTCCATACACCGTGCAGTAGTCGATAAAAATGTTGCTTCTACTTTTCGCTTAATTAGTTCCCACGCCTCAATTTGTTGACATACATTATTATGGCACATTTTATGTGGGTTCCGCCTCTCCGTAGGTGTAGACGTCGATCCTTACGTTCCTCCCTGTCCCTTGCCGTCGTCCTCCCTCCATCCTGCAGTGTGGCAACCATTGTCATGGCCGCCACGTCTTCAACGACCTGTCTCTCAGCCTTGAATCGCAGCTTAGCTAATGCATCTGCCACAGTCATCCACTCGGCCTCCAGACGCTCCTCGTGGTCTAGCGAAGGGTGTTCCGGCGGGAGACTTGTATTCTTGAGCGTGGCGTAATAGAAGAAGCGAAGCTTGGTGCAGGGTTCGTCTGCGGTTGGATCCTTGTACGTGATCATGCCCACGGGCTCGGTGCCAGAAGCGACAATAACGTCCTTGCTCGTGGGCATTGGGTCGGACGACGAAGATTCGTTGGCGAGAGGGCTTCCCATGGGGGTTGCGAGGGAGCCACGTAGAGGGAGGGCTGGCCGACATCGCCTCTCGGCTACGCGAGGACGCGTCGCGCGGGTAGGGATGCTGACCGGCCGCAGGCGGACATGATAGCCTGTCTCCTCGTGTGTCTCGCGCACTGCGGTCGCCTCCAGAGCCTCGCCAATGTCCTTGCGTCCGCCGGGAAGCGTGTAAAAGGGCTCGTTGTATTTCGTGTTGCGGATAATGAGTACTTGGCCGGGCTCTCTGAAGGTGACAGTGCTGGCGCAAAGGACAAAATGTCGGTTGGGGATGTATGACATGTCCTCATTTAGAGCGACAAAGTCGAGTTCTTGTCCGGCTTCTTCTTTCATGCTGGAGAGTGGCGAGGTTCGATGAGAGAAGCCATGGAGTGAGTGTGACGGGCGCCAGGAGGGCTGATGAGGCTATATACTCCAAGAACTATGTGTGTGTTCGCTTTCTCCAGTAGTCCAGGCCCTAGCATCTTGTGGGTCCCCATATCCCTACTCGCCTTCAATTGTTATTCCTGGTATCCTTTGTCGTTCAAAGGGTAGGTGAGACCTTCCCGTCACCGGTGAACACCATCTTCGCGGGTAAGAAGAAAGATTTGGTCCAGTGAGGCACGCTACCGTCTAGACCGGTCGCATTGGGCCGACCCTAGCGAGCGACACAAGTGGGACCTATGCACCCTGAGCTTGACCGGTACAAGTTCTGAAAGAAGGGTTGGAACATGAAAGGGGCAACCGCCCTGGCCAAGTCTGACCTGATATGGCATACCTTGGTCGATAGGGCTCACCAAGTAGAGCCCGTGGCTTATGACCTGATCGTTATAGTCGGACGTAGGTGACGGATTTGGCTTGCGATCGACATAGACCGGGAAGGAGTGCAGGCCGTCTGGCTCACCGGTCTGTGATTTTGGTGCTGCAAAGGAGGATGCAATGCATATGTCGCTTAACACGTGCGACTGCAGGAACACGAACTCGTCAAAAAAGTGCTCTGCTGTAATGAGGTTGTACTGTACATGACCTGGACCCTCAAAAGAAGACCCAGCATGTCAAGTCCAGACCACGGCTCAGACTCCTGCTCGCGTTGAAGACCGAATACTTTCCACTACCGGGACAGTTTAAGAGAAGACCCTGGTGAGCTTGGACTTTTCGAAAGTAACAGTGCAGAATTTGCGTTCTGAAGGCGAGAGAGTTTCCTACCTAGGAAGGTTGCATGAATACCTAAAATCACGTAGACAATGTTCTGAGTATCGTGCAAAGATTTTGCATACAACACACTGCTGTCCAAATAAGAAAGATGAAAAATTCCGAATATTGGATCTTCAGGCAAATCAATGAAATGCTTCTGTTTTTTTTATCTCCTTTTTGGGGGTGGGGGGAGCAGGGGTTGGTTTCTTTGTCGAGGGAACTTAGAAGCTAGGTAGGTATGCAGATATCGACTTTCACGGACTCAACGGACCAGAAAGAAGCATTTGTTTTATTTGTTTTAGAGGGCCTCGAGAGGATGGCGGCTGGGCGGTTGGTAAGCGCCAGCGACTGGATTGGCGCCGAACCCCACTATCAACACCTACCCTAACTGAATGCCCCGCGGCGCGCTTGTGTTCAGGAACGGACGTTGCCTTTGACTCACCATCTACTTTCTCCTCTCGGTCGCCAACGCTCTTTTCCCTCAATTGATTACGCAACTCAGCCTAGAGTCACGGCTCGAGCATTCTCGGAACCAACGCCCGCCCTGAAGCTTTCAAATAAAAAAAAGCAACCACAATTTTCTTTTCGCGAATCCATTTGCGAACCCCTCCGCAATCGAATTTCTCGCCAACGCTGCTCAACATGACGCAGATGGCCGCCGAAGAGCGGATCGCCCTGATCAAAGAGAACTTGGCAGAAGTTCTTGATTTTGACATCGTCGAGAAAATCATCAATGAAGGCAAGGATCCCAAGGTCTACTGGGGAACGTATGTTACTTCTAAATATCCTGCGCCGTCTTGGACGGTTCCTTTCTTGCTCCGTATTCCGGGTTTTGGCTGTGACCCGTGACCCAAACGGTCTGCTTTTTTTTGGCCAAAGATATATGCTGAAGTAGCTTTTGACTACAGCGCGACTACTGGCCGACCACACTGCGGATACTTCGTCCCCGCTATAAAATTGGCCCAATTGCTGCGGTCTGGCTGCGAGCTGACCATCCTCCTCGCCGACGTCCATGGCTTCCTTGTACGCACACCAAACATACCAGGATGATCTTCTGGGGCGACACACACTTACACAGCACTCGAATAGGACAATCTCAAGGCGCCGATAGAACTTGTCGAGAAGCGAGCTCAGTACTACAAGCGTGTCATCACGGCTATGCTGAATTCGACCTGCGGCGAGGAGGACGTCAAGAAGCTGAAGTTTGTCCTCGGCAGCAGCTACCAAACCAAATCCGATTACACTATGGACCTCTTTAAGCTGTCTGCTGTGACCTCCGAGCACGATGCCAAAAAGGCTGGTGCCGAGGTCGTCAAACAGACCAGCAACGCACCGCTATCAGGTCTTCTCTACCCTCTTCTTCAGGTCCTGGACGAGCAATACCTCGATGTGGACGTACAATTCGGCGGTGTCGACCAGCGCAAGCTCTTTACCGCCGCCAAGGAGTGGCTGCCCAAGCTCGGCTACCGCCAGCGCGCACACATCATGAATGCCATGGTCCCCGGCCTTCAGGGCGGCAAGATGTCGGCCAGTGACCCAAACTCCAAGATTGATCTCCTTGATGATGCCGAGACGGTGGTTAAAAAGATCAAGAAGGCCGAGTGCGTTCCCAAGGTCCCCGAGGGCAACGGCGTGCTTTCATTTGTGGAGTTTGTGCTCCTACCTGCGGCACGACTCAAGGGCCAAAAGGGCTTTGTGGTGGACCGGACTCGGGATGAGCTGCCGGAACTTGTATACACGGATGTCAAGCAGATGCACGACGACTACCGGAACGACGTTCTGACGCCACAGATCTTGAAGCCAGCAGTGTCGAAGGCGCTGAATGAGATGTTGGCGCCGATCCGTGAGGAGTATGCCAACAGCACCGAGTGGAAGGAGTTGGCGGAGAAGGCTTATCCGCCCGAGGTGAAGGTTGTCAAGGAGAAGAAAAAGAAAGATCGGGGGACCATGTTCCCTGGTGGCAAGAAAGAGGCAGCTGGGGCGAGTAAGGAGGACAAGAAGGCACCGGCTGATGGTGCCGTGACGTCGCAGACGGAGGACTTGGCTGTTCGTACGGTGCCATCATGATAAAAATATTTGTCCAGGGGTCATGGTAGAAACCGATACAGATAGTCTCCCACAGAGCCAAGAACGACATAAAAGGGTATCCGCTCTTGGACAGCGGTACTCCCAGAATTGTAGAGCAGGCTTCATGTTCATACAGAGTAGACCTTGTATTGTTCTGCTCCTTTCTGAAGTAAGCCCCCAACCAGCGGACCGATTGTCAGCCGCTGCCCGCGAGTGCGATGTGCTCTGCTAATCGAGCTGCGTCAGCTAGCTTTGTTTGGGCGCGATTACCACTAGGAAAAGCACCGTTCATCAGCGGGCCGGCAAACTACGGGAATGAGGAAAACCCTTGTAAGCTCATTTTAGTTTCCGTTCAAAGGGCTCGACGCGTCGCCCAAGTTTGGTATAGCTTCGAGAGTAGCGCGACCAGCTGTCAAGAGCTCATTTAAAGAGTGGAAAAGGCAGTAATGGACACCAGACATTTCCTGCCCTTTCTGAGCAGGAGCATGGTGTGCATGATGAATGCTGGACGTTGGGAGCTCCATAAAATATCTCTTTCATTCCATGCAGACGTCACGAAAAACAAAAGCAAGCTGAGAGTGTACTGTCGCACGTGCCGGGCAGAAATCTGGGGAGAGCTTTCAAATGGATTAGAGAAGGTGGATGAGGGATGCCCAAGTACCTTTTCAATGTATGCAATGCGTGCCTAGATGGAAGTACCCCTTAGCATTTTCCTATCCGTGGGACGAACGAACTGCAGATAGCTTTTGTTGTGTCACGGCCAAGCCAATGCAGATGCATTATTAGTACTACCTTATATGCTTACATACTGATACCCAGCAGCCTATTAGGTACTGTACCTTGTAGAAGATGCGAGCACGGTACCCTGCAGTTCAGAGAAAGCGTGTTCAAAAATGACAGGCACAGATGGACCAGGCTCTTTGCTGGGCGATGTAATTACTCTTGAGTGGAATTAATCCAACGCGACTCTGCATCTCACAGTTTGTTTCCCTTCGTCTTCCTCTCACGCCTCATTTTACTTCCGATTCCCCACACACCCGGCACCGTCACTGGGAATCCTGCGGCTACGGGTCTCTAGTTGTCATTTGCCGGTTTGATTCGATTACGATCGTCTGGTGTCTGAGGTTCCGACGCAAACCCCGACTCACGATTCGGTTCATTTGATTCAACACCTGCAGGCGGCTCGAGCCCAACGACGAAGACCACGCATCTGCCAGCGAACCGATTCGATGGTCTCGACAAGTCGGGAGTTGGTAACTTGGTTCTCGTCCACGTCTGTTGCGTCCTCGGCATCGATCGCTTGAAGGTTGAAACTGGCACACTGGCACTACACGCTCCCTGACCTCGAACTGGCCACCGCTGCTCGGTCTCTCTCAATTTCTTTTCTGATGACTCTTCCTGTTGGTTCGATTTGATTTTAATTATTCACTTCCTTCACTTCTATTCCCATTTCGGCCCGTCTTGCCTGTGTGGGAGCTGCGACGTCAACCCATCAGCCCGATCTGACCTATCGCCCACCCTTGACCGAGCAGACACACGCACCAAGGTCGTCCCAGCTTGGCCCCGGTCAGCCGGATACTACTTGTAGTAGTACTACTCGATCTTCTAATACGCGACGCGATCATCCTGGCCCAGCACTACAAAATTTCTCCACTCCCTCTGCTTCTTTGAATTCGAAAAGGGGGTCTTTTTCGTCCAGCAACATCGACTCTGGGCATCGGCGACGACGCGACGGCGATAAAGATACTCTAAGAGATTCAGCCGCAGACGACTTCGACATCGTCTGCGCTGATCTCACTGTGGTAAGACCTCCCTAGCATCCTACCGTTCTGGGGCCCCATCTTTTTTTCTTCTTTTTTGCCCTTGGGACTGCCGAGCCAGAAATTGTTTCCATCTTCTCGTCTAGACGACCCACTCACTGTGTATATGTTACGTCCAGGTCCCCGCAACCACGTCTTCTTCGCAAGTCTCGTCACCACCCAATCCTCCTCGTGCTCCCGCACAGGACGGTCTGCGATCTCCTGCTTCTCCGGCCCTATCGACAGCTTCTACCGCCGACGACGACGCGACATCCTCTCCCTTCGTTGCTCACCTGCAAGCGCCGCCGCTGCCCAAGCGCGCTCGAGAATTGCTGAGGACGCCACCAGCGCCCCGCGCCGACAGCGGCGACGAACGCCCATTCGTCAGGGCAAGCTGGGGCAGCCCGTACCCTCAGTCCGAAGCCGCCAATTTTCGTGCTCCAGGGTCCGGCAGTGAGCCATCCGACGGCTCGCCTTTCCATCGTCTTGAGCTCGACACGCCTTTTCTGCGTCCTGCGCCGTATTTGACAGTCCCTCCCGACGAACAGCAGGGGTCCTCGCTGGCCGCTATTCTTGTCAATCGCGCCAGGAGACTTGCTCCTGCTCGCGGCCTGACCGAGGACTGGATTCGTCAACACACCGCTGCAGACGTTAACGTCGAACCTCGTCATTGGCTCAGTGACGGTTCGGAAAGTGAGCACTCTTCATTGAGCGGCTCACAAGCCGGAGACGAGGCAGCCTGGCTAGAAGACAAGGACCTTGTTACTCCGAAAGCCAATCCTAGTCGCGTCGCATCTCGGCAGTCGTCCAGGCCACCACATCCAAGGGCACGATCCAGTACCGAGACTCTCAAGCAGAGCACCATGGATCGGTCGCGGAGTTCAATAGGTGCCGCCATGGCGAATTTCGGCAGTCCAGAGCGCTCTCAGCTTGGCAAAAACAGCGGCTTGGTCGTGACCACTGATCATCCCCTGGCGACTCCCGATGGATCGACGGGCGGACAGATTGGCTCGGTAGAGACGCAAAAGACAGAACCAAAGGCCCCAGTGACACCGACGCGGGAAGCACCCAAGAAAGAGCTGTCGCATACGCCCCGAGTTAAGAAGCGGGTGCCTTGGCGTGGCAAGAGTATCATGGTTCTGCTGCCCAGGGATGATGATTGGGGTCGACCTGGTGGAAGGCCAAGTCTAATGAAGGAGCACCAAGTGGCCAATATGTTCAGAGAATGGGAGGAGCTGGGATACGATACCCGCGGATTCGATTTGAACGAGCCTGTAGGCCCTGACGAGCATGCAGCACTCCCTGTAGAACACTATTCGAGGAGCAGGGACGAGTGGCCAGACGTTGAAGAGACAAGGAGAGAATGGGCAGAGCGCAGGTTCAAAGTCACGCTCCCCGATATTGATGGCAAGTTATCCAAACTTCTAAATGAGCATTCGCATGCTAACCGTCCATACAGCCTGGAAGAGATATGTGGATGAGTTGACAGAGGCCAAGCTCAGAGCACTCGGTGTCTCACTCGCGGACGAAGAGCCAACGCCTCCTCCAGCTTCAACTATATCTCCTAATCCCTCACAACAACCTCTCAGTCGGCGGGCCACAATCACGCAATATCCTCCATTGCCATTCTCGCCGCCCATTCCGACGTCGTCTACCTCAAGCCAAGGACTGCAGCAATTCCCCTTCCCTGGACAGCCGACTCCAGGCGGTCTCAATGCTGTTGCATCCCCAACTTCGTTTGGTGGAGGTTTCAATCCGCAGCAACAGCCGCCGACTTCGATGCCAAATCAGTCTCCGTTTGGTTTTATACCACCGCAGCCGCAACCCTCTCCTCGAGACGTATTGTTTCAACAGCAGGGAATGCACCGCGTCTCACCATCGCTTTCGACATCTCCTTTTGGTCAGGGTGCCTTTCAGCCTCCTCTTCAGCACCAACGTCACCAATCGCTACAATTCCCTCAGCTTCCGCACCAGCAATTCATGCCTCCCACTCGGTCGACGCCCCAATTGCAGGAAGTGCGTGAAGAAGAGGAGGAGGAGCATCCCAAAAGCGCCTCAAAGACACCCGAGCCAGGCCCGCAGGTTCGCCACAACTCGAGTGATAGCCTTCAGAGAGAAATCGATGAAGCCGAATATCATTTGGAGGAGCAGTTCCGGTCCCAGCTTGAGCATGACCAAGACTATAGCCCGCATAATGAGGACGATAAGATACAGAAACCGTTCCAGGATCTTGCGCCCCAAACACCGCAATTCGAGAACACCATCGACGACGACCTTGTCTTGCATCACCCTCGACCCCATAGTAGGGGACACTCGCTCACCCAAAAGTACTTTGGCGAAGAAGACATGCGGGAAAGCTCAAGTGCAGGTGGGCTCAATAGGCTCAATACTATACAGGATGACAAAGCAGGTGAAGAAATTGAGACGAATCCAAGCAACCTTGGCACACCTGCCCATGACAAGTTCCCTGGAATGCATGATCGGACTTTCAGCAACCCGTGGAAGGATGTCCAGTCGACTTCTCGCCGGCCAAGCCTTGAAGGCAAGCCACCGCCTACATCAAAATTCAACGTTGCGGCGCCCGAATTCAAATTCAACCCGACGAGCAATTTCCAGCCAACCAGCACATTCCAACCAGGGCAATTCAACTTTGGTAGCAATACCTTTCAACCTGCTGTCTTCGAAGGGGTTTTCGCGCCTGCACCCAAGGCTCCAGAATCAGTTCAGTCTAACACAAGCAGAATCAACGTCAATGCCCCTGTTTTCTCGCCTGGCTCGAGCGAATTTAGTTTCTCTGCTGCTGGAGCTCCAACGTTCAGGCCAGATGCTCCGGCCTTCGTTCCGTTGAGCTCATCAGTATCTGGCTCCGTCACGTCGCCAATATTGTCGGGTAGTGAGAGTGGGCGGATGCCGTCAATCTTCGGCAGTATTGATCTGACTCAGCCGGCTATCATTAAGCCTCCGAAAACATCCAAGGCTATTCCGATTGTCCGACCATCTAGTCGCACGTCGGATAGGGAGGACCATCCTACTGTCGAGGATGAGAATGGTCGCATTACAGATGACTCTAGACCAAAACGAGTCAGAGGGGCTAGTAGAGAGATGGATGAAGAGGTTCGATTTGCGGACCAGCCAGTAGAGCGTGTCGCATCCGTCGAGCAAGATGAAATGGTCGACAAAGATGCAGATGATGAGCGACCTGGCCCTGAAACAGCGCTATCTTCGACTATCGTCTCCGACTCTACAGATACGTCTGCTCTCGATCAGGGCACGATGCACTGGGCTCCTGTCACCTTGCGGTCAGAGACCGAGATTTCAGACTTCAACTCTGCCCGACCATTTGGAGAGGACTTCTTCGCCTCAGGCCACACAAAGTCTCCATCGGCTACAGCGAAGCCATTCACGCCTGGTACTTCCATCGCGTCTCGTGATGATGACAAGGAGGATACGCCAGTTCCAGGACATTTTGAGGAACCTGCTTTAGAATCTGCAAAGCAGTCTGCATTTAGTCCCGTAAACGAGGCCACCGAGGAGTTCCCCCAGCTGCCTGTCGACATGGAGCCATCTCCAGTCAGTTCAGAGGGCACAAAGGATCACAGCTTTGACCCGTCAAGGTTTGTGCCTTCGCCTTCTCCTGAAAAGAGGGGTCTCATGGCTAGCAGATTCGCTGCTCTCAGTCCCTCGCCTTCGCCAATCAAGGGGTTATCTGCTTCCAAGTATGCTAGGTCTCCTTCCACACCATTGTCTGAGGTCGAGACTCAAGAAGCGGTGATCTCTTCCGTGACCGCCGAGGAAGAGTTGGAAGACTTGGAGGACACTCAGGGAACTGTGTCACAACCTGCCAGCCCGTCAAACGTTCCCTATGACGAGGATCGAGAACTCAGGGAGCCGACTTTCGAGGAGATCGATGAGGTTATGCGCCACATCAACGAGGATCCTGCAATGGGTGTCAATAAAATAATCGACGCGACGTGGCACCAGCCAAGTCCTGCGCGGCCGATTCCGATTCCCGGCACCATTTCTGCGCCTGGCGAATCACCCAAGCATGTGCACCCACGCCTACGGCATGATGCTCCAAGCCCGACTCCAAGACATTACCATCTTCCGATAGGTGTTCAACCGCCCTTGCAAACTACCGAGCTGGAAGATCCCTTTGTTGATCCTCCCTTGAGCGCACAATTGTCCCATCTCAACTCGAGCCAGAGCCAGGCCGCTAGTGACGACTGGGAAGGGGCTTTCTCGGATGAGGAGCAACTCAAGCTGGAGCACAGGGCTGGATTCTTTGACGGTCGGGTTAATGACCTGGTTGACGGCGTCCTGGAACACCGCTTCGGCTCCTTGCAGCAGACTCTGAACGGTATACAGAAAGCTTTGGCAACGCTTAATGATCGTACGCCACCGAGCCGTCGTGAACGCCGCAGTGTGTCTGCCGAAATTCAGGAGAGCGATGCCGATGATGAAGATGATGACGGACCCCCTCCACGCCGCTCAATGAGTCCTCGCAAAGATAGACGGTTGGAGCAAATCAGGGCTGCTGTCGCCGAAGCGTTGAATTCTCAACAGCGCAACAATGCCCCTCTTCCTCCGCTACCACCTGGTGTTGGAATGGACGCACCTTCTTCCGACGCGTTGGCATCTATCTTCCAAGCCGTGGAAGACATGAAGCAGCAATTCAACGGAGCGCTGCACCTAGACTTCAGAGGCGAGGATCTCCGCAATGTTGTCGAGGAAGCGATTGCGAGTCGCTTACCTTCCAGCACAACACAGCCAATGGTTGATCCTAAATCTATCGATAACTCAGAAGAGCTGGCTGAGAAATATAATGAGCTGTCAACCCGCTACGCTGATCTAGAGCAGCGTCTCCGTCTCGAGGAGGCAAAGAACGCAACCGAAATCTCAACAAGGAGAATTGCTGACGATCGGGCCGCTGAACTCGAGCGACAATTACACATGGCTGAGACTCGGCTTGAGACGGAAATAACCAACCGCAGCTTATACGATCAGCGTGTAGTTGAACTCGAGGACAGGTTGAGAAACCAAGAGGACATTGGTGAGTCTGAGGTCCAACTTAGGAGGGCGGCTGAGGACAGACTTGCCGAGATTCAACGCCTTCTTCGCATCTCATCTGAAGAGGAGATTCGCCTGCGTGAAATCCTTGAGGAGAAGGAAGAAAGACTCAAGATCTACGATGCTACCAACAGCAGAAATACCATGCGCTTGGCTCTGCTTGAAGCGTCTGTGAACAACCTCACAAGGGACAAGGCTGACCTTGAAACCCGTGTCAACATTGCTGAGGAAGATGCGCGCGATCTTCGCCAGGAAGCTAATCGCTGGAGACTGGACTCGGAGCGAACTACCGAGTTATATGGACGCCAGGGCGACGACTTACATGCTGCCCTGGGCGAGAACAAACAGCTGCACTTGCTCATCGACACTCTCGGTACTCAGCTGAATGAGAACGAACGCGTGCGTGAATCCTGGCGGACTAAGTTTCTGTCTTTACAAGAGGATATGCAGCGCGCTACCTTCGAGATCGCTGAGGAGAATGGTCGTCGCGTCAAGAAGGAGCAGACCCTGCTCGCGAGGCAAGAAGTCCTTGATGCTAAATTACAGGCTGAATCTCGCACACGTGAGCGTCTGGAGGTCGAGCTTGAGCGGCTCGAGGCTGGCGAGCGCCAGGGGATGAAGGCTGTCAATGAGGCCAAGCGACTTGAGGCTCTCCTAGGAGAAATGAGGACAGAGAACCACAAACTCCAGCAAACCGCCATGCGTTATCAGGCCGAATTTGAGGAGGCCCGAGAATCTGGGGCTCGCGAGGTCCAGCGGGCCCGCGAGTCGATGCAGCACCAACTTGAGGAAGCGAATCACCAGGTCAACGTTGTCCGCGAGGCGCTCGAGGATCAGGTGTCCAGTCTGCAAGCTCAGCTCGACCAAACAAAGCTTGATGCCGATACTGTCAGATCGCAATATGATATGCTCTCTGAGGGACAACACACAAAGTCCCATGTCGATGAGCTCGTTCGCAAGCACCAAGATGACATGGAAGACATGCAGGCACGCTTTGAGAGGCAGCTCAACAATACGATGGAAGATGCCCAACGTCTCGAGTCTAATTTGCTCGAGCGACTCAGTATCTCCACATCCAAGTGCGAGCACCTCCAGGATCGCGTTGCTCACCTCGAGGAGAAGCTCGAAATTGCCAGGGAGGCTGCTCGTGCTGCCGCTCAGGCCGCCAGGACTTCAGGCTACACCTCCCCACCCGTGGTAGAGGCTGCGGCTGCATCTTATGCTGCACAGAAACCTGCCAGCGCTTCGCAACCGCCGACGCAAGTTCAGTCGGAAGCTGTTGCTAATGCCATGCAGCTTCCAGAGAAGATCTCGCCGCAGGCTCTACGCGAATCCATCATGGTCCTTCAAGAACAATTACAGGAGCGCGAGCAGAAGATCGAGGCACTCGAGCAGATCGCGGACCCTGAGGCTGAAACCAAGATCGCCAAGCGCGACGACGAGATCATCTGGTTGCGCGAGCTGCTCGGTGTTAGACACTCCGATCTTCAGGACATTATTACTGCCCTCGGTCGGAATGACTATGACCAGGATCGCGTGCGCGATGCGGCTATTCGCCTCAAAGCGAACTTGCAGATGGAGCAGCAGGAGCGTGAAAGGGCTATGAACGGTGGCTCGGCTATCACTCTGCCGAATATTGCTGCCAGTCTTCGCGACGCCACACCGCGAGTCGCCCAGGCTGTTGGTCCATTCGCCGCTGCCCTGGGTAACTGGCGTAAGGGCGGCAGCTTCACCGGCGCCATTACATCGTCCGCTGCGAGCGGTGCCGATGCTACTCCCCAGAAGAAGGACAGCCCAGCTTCGCAAAGTAGCTTCCTCTCCGGTCTCCTGACCCCACCACAGTCTGGCCTTCGCCCTCAAACACCTGGCGCGTCGGGAAGCCAGCAGCCCACAGCGTTCTCAAGCACTGGCCGTCGCTTTACGCCGCAAGACCTTGCAAATCGACCAAAAGCCTTCAGCGCAAGACAGGCCGGCAAGATGCCAGCTCATAGAAATGAAAGCCCGCTGCGCAATCAGCCACAGCAGAACGCGCCGCAGACGCCTCCAATGATGAGGTCTGCTGCGTATGATGATGACGCGCTTGCGCAGGACGATTTTGATGACGCTGGTTTCTTTGATGACGAATAAAGGCGATTAGTCCAAGAGTGAGGACTTGAACGGCGGACACATACATAATACTTTTTTTAACGCTTCCCTTTGTTGATTTGTTGACTATGAGACAAGAGAGAGAGAGAGAGAGAGAGAGAGAGAGAGAGAGAGGGATCTGGAGGAGTGGAATAGCCTGATGTGTGTTGATGCTTGGAGATTCGTTCCTTTTTTATTCTTTCCCCCCTCCTTTTTTTGACTGCCTATAGAGACCGGACTTGACAGACATCACTTGACCGATAGCCATACCCCATACCCTGACTGCACTGACTAGAATGATACCCCAACACGTTTATGCTAGCAAAAGAGAAGAGGCAAACCGGAAGAAGGAAAATCTGGTGGGAAGAGCTTATCTGAGCATGAGAGCTGAGATTCAATGCTTTGTACCGTAATATACCATTATAATCACACTCGTTCATCTCAGCGCTTGCTGATGTAACTGCAAACGCTAAAAAAACATGTCAGCAACATATACGAGGTGAGGCGCATCAGCGTGTTTGCTCTGTCGCATATCGTCATAATACCCGCTTGCTCGCTATCTTGACCACTTGAAGAAGGTTCATTAATTGGCAGCCTAGGAGTTGTGGACCCGCGAAATCTAGGGAGGAAATGTGTAATGGAAGGATCCTCCACACTATTACAGACATGCATTTCAGCTCGCACGTCTATGGAGATCTTCATTGTGATGAAGAGTGGTTAAATACCAGGGCATTCCGTGGTGGCTGGAGTCGAGTTGTTCTTGGATTTTGCACATTCTTTCTACCTTGTGTCCGCTGTGTTTTGCTGGCCTCCAACGATGCATGTTCCTACGCTCGCTTCTGCGGCCCTTGCCAGCCTTCCCTTGGCAACTGCAGACTTCCATTATGGTAATTGTGCACTGCCTAGCAGAGAATTGTAGGAAAGGTAGCTTTTTTTTCACTAACCCTCCATCCCACCTACCTAGGCAAGTCTGCGTGGGGCGTCACCACCGCCACGGGCGTCTACTGGGACGTCCTCCCGGCCAGTCAGGCCAATTGTTACGACGCCTATTACTTCACGCCCGTAGGCGTACAAAGCTTTACCGAACCTACGACACCGCTGACGGGTGCGTACCTCACCTTGTCTACCTACTTGATTTCATCACTTCGCCACCCCCCCCCCCTCGAGTCCTGAAATAATGCTGACGCTGCTGTCCTTCTCTCTTTTGTTTGTTAACAGTTGGCATTTGTAACACCACCATTACCTTGGACCCAGTCTCGGGCGCGTGGTATACTGGTTCCGAGGCGGCCCCGGAGGCATCGGGTGTCTGTGAGCAATTGAACAATGGCACGGGCATTGTGTCGGCTCAGTGCCAGACTGCCGCGTTTGAGTCTGCTTCGGTTTATACTGATTTGTTGAGCTGTACTACAAGTGTGTGTGATGGGTTCTGAGGGAGTAAATAAGGGCTGCATTATGCTCATATTGCATTTCTGCTGGGCCATACGCTCTGGTAGATTTCATGAATATGACTATCATAAAAACGTGTACGAGACATTATTTGCGTGTCCGCTCGAAAAGTGTTCAACCCAAAAAACCATACAAAGCCAGTTGCTTTACCGTCCTACGGCGTGCGCAACCGTGCTCATCCCGAAGGCCCCCAAACGCCTAGATGTGATATGGCCCCACTAAAGTCAAGCACTAATAGGGACACTTGCCTTCCCTAGACCTTATTCATAGATATCTTCAAACCTATATTTCCAAGAATCATCTCAAAAACCATGACATGGTTGCACTACACCTCACAGAAGAAATTGAATTCTGCGTTCTGGCTGACTAGTTGTAGCTGCGCCGACGAAGTAGTGCTAGCAATGGACGACGAGGTGGTGCTTAAAGACGAGGACGACGACAACGACGACGACGACGATGATGATGAAGTGGAGGTCGAGCTAGAACTACTAGAGGATGAACTGGTGGTCACTGCCACGTTGCTGGTGATGGCCGCTTTGCATTGGTCTGAACAGGTCGTCTATTAGCCTGACGAGGTTCCCACCGGAGGTGACAAATATGAAAGGGGCGGAACTCACTGTCTTGTGTTTCGCAGTCGGACACTTGAAAGTTTGCTTTGCCGCTGTTTGCCATGTCGGCGCACGCATTTTTCTGATTATCGCACGACCTGCCCGCGGCGCTTGGAAAGTCCGTGAAGGTGCTACCATTGACTGAGAAGGGGCGCGATGAATCGCTCGTCTCGATGACCTAGAAAATTCAAATGTGCGTCAGTTGACAAAAGTTCTCTACAAGAGAAGTAGCAGATCCAACCCCCCCCCCCTCTGCCCAGAGCCCGGTACTGAAATGGTCCTCCCTGACTTTCCCAACGTCCTCATGGGATATATATGCGGTCCAAGAATTGCAATGATAGGACGAGAGACCCGTCCCGAGATCACTTACAGCATCGGCTTTGATTCCACCCAAAGCGCCCGTAAACGTCTGCAGGTTGTTCTGGCGCGGCTTCAGCAGCGCGTTGTGGAAGCGGCCTTGTAAGTCGTGCGCGACGTCCGGGCTAGCAGATGCCAGTACGCTGGTGCAGGCGGCAGCCGCCATCATGATCCACGTGAATTGCATGTTTTCTGAAGTCGTGATACTGGTGAGGTAGCGGACGAATCCTCTTTCTGGCTCTCTCTCTCTCTTTCTCTTCGTCTCTTTGGTTCCTGGCTGAGCACCAAAGCAGATTTCGACGGAGATGGGAGTCTGCACGATAGGCGTCTGTCTCAAAGCTTGTGCACTTGGTCCAGCCTGCGCGATTTGACTTGATAAGTCCTGCTCGATTTAGGCTCGGAAATGATCAAATTCGGTGCTTGGTATCGCTTCGTCGCGGCTTCTCGAAAGCACGACCCTGGGATGTGGATGTGGATGTCGGCGGATCGTTTATGCTTCGTTCGTGGGGGATCCCAAGTGTGTCCGTTGCTGTCCGTTGGCACGTTCAATTCGCTGTCGTGCTGTCACAAAGAATGTCGTTTTCGATAATGATGATGATGATGAATCCCGCATACAATCAAAAGTCAGTTACACATTCACGATTTCGAGATTCACGAGGCGTCGTCGACAAAGTGCAGGCCCAAATGAAACGCTCGGTATGCAGGGCCCGGCAGACTTGAAACGTGCCCCGTCTCACCGGGTCTTGACAGCGCCAATGCCATGGACCCGACATGGTACGCCAGATCTGTACTAGGCTGGAAAATGCTTTATACTTTCCTCGGCATTCAGCCTTGTGATTAACATGAAGTCCCCATGCTTGACTTTACAAGACAAGGCTGACTACGGTAGACTGTCGATGTCGTCGGGATGGACCCACTCAGCCTTGTGTAAGTGCCCGGTGCCCTACCCACAGTGCGTTTGTTTGCTTGTCTCAGCCTCAACCCTGAATTTCAACACATCCTCATTGACATAGGTTAGCTTTTTCCAAATACAAAAATACTAGGAAGGTCTCAATTACTTGCACGCATATCTAGTATGTCGGCGAGCCCTTTTCTCTTCCTCAATTTTTTGTTTCTTGTTTCATGCATCATCTCTTTTCTGTCACGGTCTCCTCTACAAGTACTCTGCTGCACCGCACCGTGCGCCCTCAAATCTCTTTCGAGGACCAAATTCAAGCTCTCACATTAGGCTTTAACAGCCGTCATAACCTTAAAAAGTGGTCTTTTCATAAAGTGTTGCCAGAAAACCTCGTCCTCATCTCCCTCAAACTTTGGCACAACCTCTGGCTTCTCAATCCTCACGTCCCGCATTCCAGCCGCCTCCGCCGCACTGCGTGAGACATCTTCGTCCAGCACATAAGCCTTGAAACTGACCGGTCCTTGCTCAGCGTGCAATGTCTTCTTCAACAACCAGCCTTCTTCCACCTTCTCCACTCGCTCATACGAAAAACCGTAGAAGACCTCTTTCTCATCCAACCACTGCATGAAATCCCCCGGCACGATCCCCACAAACCTCCCACCAGGCTTCAAGAACCGAGCAATGTTCCGCCAGGCAGTCTGCATCATTCCCCTGTTCCCGGCGTAGTTTAAACACCACACCCCCGTCACCAGATCAAACATCTCCTCCTCCTCCTCCTCACCCAGCAATCTTAGCACGCTGAAAACGTCGCCTGCCACGTAGCGTACGCTGCCCTCGGGCGAAAGATGCCGAGCTGCTTGCAGCATGCCCTCGCTCACGTCGACGCCGACGACGTGGCCTGCACCGAGGCGGGACATGGTGCGGGCAAAGTAGCCCGTTCCCGTGGCGAGATCGAGGACGTTGCGGCCGCTGATGGGCTCGATGGCGGCGAGGAAGTTGGCTGTGTCGCAGCGGCGGACGGGGATGTGGAGGCTCGAGTCGTAGATGGCGGCAAGATGCTCATATTGGGCCTTGTCGACAGACATCTTTTTTTGTTGTGTGTGGGCAGACGCTGGAGAGACTTATTTTGGCCAGTAGATGTTGTCGGAGGCGTGTAGAGGGTAGCAGCTGTGTGCGATAATCAAGCCTACCTAGGTACTTACTATCAGAACCCATACAGAAGGCACATCGGCGCTCATGTATTGTCAAATTAGACAGACCAGCCTCTCTTTCTTTCTTTCTTTCTCTCTCTCTATATTGCTTATAGGCGTAAGCCTGCAGCAAACTCCTATATACAGATGAGGGTTAGGCTGCGGGGTATGTGCATGATATGTGTCTGCGTGGGTGCGAGGTTGGATGATCTTCTGTTCAAGATCACGAGGCGCATTCATGTAGTCCGATGGTTGGAGGTGAAATCCGCAAATGTGGGCTTGAAAAGGCGCCCGTCTTCACGCCGTCTCATCTGGCATAGTCATTGCCTATTGCCTTGCTGTCCTTTCTACTGGCTCTACTCAATTTGGCCAAGCATGCATACACAGTAGCATGCATACGCAGTAAAATCGATTGTGGCCTGAAAAGCAATCAGCGTTTTTGTTTAATAAAGCAATTGGAGTATAACACAATCTCGTAGAGCCTCACACCTATAAATGCAACCGTGAACCAGTCCCTCTCGAGGTTTCGCCTCTGCAGCCCCCATCACTCCTCCCTGAGAATGACAACTCGGACCCTATTCACCATGTCGTCGTCCAACAGCAAAGGCTCCAGCTCCGGCACCGGCCCAGACAAGTCCTCCGACAAGTGCCCCTCAACTTCTTACGCCATCTATGGGGGCGATTACTTGTTGGAGCAGTCAAGATCACTTCCAAGCACAGCATGGGCTTGGTATGTGCCAACCTGAAGAGCCTGGTGATGGAAAGGCGATCTTGCAAGATCAGCGTGAATGCGACGTCCCAGTGCAATACGTAGACGAAGAAGTGAGGTGCCGCGCTGGGATCGTCTGCGAATGAAGCTAGGAGTGGCATTTTGATATTCGAAGCTGAAGTTTCACGGCTTGCGTACATCGGAATTGGAACTCGGATATGGTCTCACGCGCATTGCTCCTTTGGCAATTTTGTGTGCCATAAGTTATGTAGAGTACTTGTGAGCCCTCTACGGTACTGGCCGTCTTAGCTGCCCTTGCATATGCGAGTCTTTTAGCAACGCCAGTTCTGTCTCTGCTCATGCGTCAAGTTAACCGTCAGGCCTCGCCTCTTCCTCGCCAATGCTAGCTAGACTTGATAATCAAGCAAGGGATTTCAAGTCCTTCAGGGGGAGATGCGTCCCTATTTGGGCAATCACTCGCCACACCAATAAGCAGTCTAAGTTGACAACTCTTTGCTGGACATGTCACTGATCAAAGCCATGGCCTTGGTGGCAGCAAGACAAGCCACCAGCGGGTGACGAAGCGCATGGATCAACGCGACGCGGAGATCGAGTGCAACGTCGTACAGGCCGGCGGCTAGGTGATGTATATTTCCAGACAACAAATATATGCAACCCTGCACTTGCTCAGGACAGAGAAGATGAGGTTGTAGTTTCATATGAGATGGATGGATGGGAGATCACGAGGACGGGGGGGGTGGGCATGCATTTGTTTCGCAGTGCGCCCAGTGTACTGACGTGGCGCACAGCTTGAGGCTCTGCCGTTGTGTGCTTGTTTGGGCGGCTAGTGAAGCTAGTGATACGGTTGGAGTTGGTTCGACAAAAGAGACGTCATGTAAGCCAAGAATCATCAGATGAAGGCCTTGCCACTAGGTACACTGACATACTATGTACAGTGGTGTTTCCTATCTACTGTTGGTTGTCGTTTTGGACCTCAAAAGCGGAATGTACAGCGATGGGTGCATATTGAATGCTGTACGGAGCGTATCATATCTGGCTATGGTACTGTAGGTATTAAGATCACCAAAATAGTCTTCCGGGAGGAGCATAAATCTCAAGACTGAGACCGCTGCAGAGCCAAAGTGAAAGGAATGATCCACTAATAGAAACAAAAGTGAGCTCACGTAAGGGTGGCCAGTCGTTGGTCGCGCGCCCCGGCCTGCCGGTCGATCGATCGGTCGGTCGGTCGTGTCGGTGAAGGAGGAGTGGGAATGGGAATGGGAATGGGAAGCTTTGGGAGACTTCGGAAAGTTTATGCGGCAACCCGTCCGGTGAATTTTGCGGAAGCTTTGAGAGCCAGCCTGCCAGCCCTGCCAGCCGTGGAATTATTCGACTGTGGAAACGATAAGAAAATCCAGCCATTCCGACTCGCTGGCAGGTTGGGGGCTTTTTTGATGAGAATCATAAGGGTCCGTCAATGCCCCGACCGTGGTACCATGGCCAGCCCTGCGTGCCGAGGAGGGTGGAGTCACTGAGGGAGGCTGTGCAGGATAGCCGAGCAAAGGGGGGTCCACTGGTCCATAGCGAGGCATGACCTCGGGAGGAATTGAAGGGAATGACGACAAGCGCAAAGAGTGAGTGATGTTGTTCCCAACCAATGAATGGAACCAAAGCACGGGATGAACAGGTTTTTGTGCTCCGAGGGGGAACCCCGCCATATGCAAAAGTCACGGGCACCAAGAAAAAGGGTCCTTGGTCTTTTCGTGCATCGAATCGCATCGCATCGCAATCCATCGTCATAAGGGTTGCAATGCTACAGTTTTTCTTGCAAAGTTGGCCCCAAAAAAATGCCAAAAAAAATAACATGGTTCCTATTATTAGCAATTACATAAGCACCACCGGCACGGGGGCACGGGAAGCCTCACCGCAAGGTGCTTGTGGAATGTCTTTCAGAGTCATCTGGGTCAGCGGAAGGCGACAAGAGAGCAATATCTCGTACCGAAAGGTCGACGACAAGAGAGCTAACTCGTTAGACTACGAAATAGTGTGCAACGGCGGCCCCAAAACAAAGAATCCTGCCGCGTTAGCTCGGCCCTTTTTCTTCTTCGCAGCGTTGGTGGCCTCCTTTTGTGGTGTGCTTATAATAAGGTAGGTACTTGCAGTACTGCGCAATAATACGAGCCTCCAGAGGTCGTTTTTAAACGAAACATTGAGCCAACACGCTGGGGCCAAGGGGGGCCCCTGATCGCTGACCCCTGCAGGCTTTCTTTGCGCCAAGTGCAGAAATCGTCCGAACCTAGCAGTGACCCGTGTGCAAGTAAGTAGGATCTGACTGTGTATTCGAACTTCCCTTCTTCAAAGGTGGCTCTGAGACTTGAGAGAAAAGGATAAAGAAGAAAAAAGGTAGACTTTTGATGTTGGGTTATTACGGTACTACACTAGCAGTTGCAGCTTGATTGTAATGGTAACCCCCCAAACTTATGTGGGATGCTCTATGGCTGGCTGGGCGGGCCGGTCGGTCTCAGGTTCGTGGTTCTGGGCCTGTGTGACTTCGCTGGCCTGGCACACCCGCACACTCGGCACCCGTCTCTTTTAGCGGTCTTGGGGGTTAGATGGCATCGGGCGATGGGCTGATCCCTGTCGCCACTGCCACTGCCGCTGCCGCTAGCGCCCATGCCAGTGTTTTCCCTTGAAGGGCCCGCACTCCACCCTGCCTCTTCGACTTCTTGATCACCACACCACTCCATTTTTTCCCAATCAGCCTAATTTAACTCTTGACATCCCATCTCACCCCCAAAACAGTCACTCGCTACTCTTTTCTTCTCCTTCTTGTCATTTCGTTAATATCCCATCCCTAAATCATATCGCATTCTATCGATACCAAAATCAAAATTCGACTGTGCATCTATCTACCTCTGCCTCTACCGCCCGACAACTGCGAATTTCGTCGTCGTAACCCCAGTACTCGATTTCCCCTCGACAAGAAACTCCAAGGGCCCCTTTTACTAGGTCGCTCCAGCTCTAGCCAGCTTTCGAGAGACCACAAGCGGCCGCGACGTAAACAAGATTCAATAACGAGGGACAAAAACTTCTTCAGAAGCTCAGCCCTCTGAGTCGACATCTATCCCCAACCTCGACAGGGCTGACGGGACGCGTACGACCCATTTTTCCGGCCCATCCGACGACACAAAATCATCACAAAAATGCATTCCACAAAACTACTCAAGCTGTTGGTCGCAGCACTATCTGCCACCACAGCCACCCAAGCCTTCCTCATCGACGCCTCATTCCTCAGACGGGAGGCACAGGAAGTGGAAAAACCAGACCTGGTTTACAGGCGGCAAGCCGATGCGAGCGGAAGCGGAAACACCGCAGCAACGACTGCCTCATCCGTAGCCGCAGACACAACTTCTTCTTCAGTAGCTGAGACCACGAGCACCTCGGCCACGACCTCTGAAGAACCCACAACCACACAAGCCGAGACAACCCCTACAACAACTGCTGCCGCGACCACCCCCACCAGCACAGACTCAACGCCTGCTTCGACCACCTCTTCTGACGCCACAAGCGCCACCGATGACCCTCAGACAACAGCGGCCTCGTCGACAAAGACTTCGTCGGCCTCCTCCACCACCGCGTCGCCTAGCACATCCACCACTGTCGTCGTCGTGACCGCGTCAGATGGCTCCGTCAGCAGCTCGACCTCTGTCTCCGTAACGACGCCCACCGCCAGCTTGTCCCAGGGCAGCAGCAGCAGCGGAAGCTCTGGGATGTCGTCAACGACCAAAAAGACAATCATTGGTGTTGTCGTGGGTGTCGGAGGTGCCATCATCCTCGCTGTGGCTGGAGTCTTCGCCTGGAGGATTTGGGGCCGCCGCAGGAACAGCGAAGAGGGCGATGGTCTCATGGGCTTCAAGGATGCGGATGCGGGTACCAGCGGCGTCGGTGGTGTTGGTGTCGCGCCCATGTCGACTACCAATGCAAGCTCTGCGTCGCCGTTCCAGAGCACATTGGAACAGTACCACTCTACGTCTTTGCCACAGCGTAATGTCAATACAGCGGCCAACTTTTAATGCGAAGGAAGGAACTAATGTGCGGTTCTCAATCACGCGGGTGACGAGGCCGTATATTTGGTTAAGGTGGTATTAGGATTCAGAGCATAGCATGCATATATTCCCCTCGTGAGCAAAGCGCGACAATGGACGTCATCTTGATAGGAGTTCAATGGGTACTGGCAGCATATAGTCATAGCCTACTAATAAATTGACTCGGGCATGTAATATCGTTCGTTGAAATTCTATTGTGATGACGCACTCTGAAGCAGCCCAGATAATGAGATCGAGGCCAGACTTGTGCCACGACAAGTCACCTTTGCATCAACTTGTGCCTCAGATCGTTGACCCCTAGACGTTGACTCTACTGTAGAATAACACCAAGAGCATTCAAAAAGAAAGTCTTACAGGAAGGAGGCCTATCGGACTTACTAAACCGATGAACGCAACAAGTAACCTAACGATACCAAAGGCAAAGGCCAGACTACCTACCTAGGTACCTAGGTAGGTATCCTCGAGTGGACAACACTTCCGAATATTCCGTTTGGCAAGGAAAGTAAAAGTCGGGTAGCGCACAGATTTGTGGCAGTCACACAATCTTGATACAATTCATGCACGTCTCACATTAAGTCCTCATGCATACTCTCCGCAGATGAGGTAGCACTGAAGACGCGGATGGTAGCTATGTAGTACTATAGGTAAAGCGGGAGCCAGGAATTACTCGCTTTGCCGGCAACGTGAGAAGGGGCTTTATCATTCTAGATTGGTGGCACCTTGGACAGCACAATAAAAAAAAGGCTCTCGTCAGGAGAGTTGTGATCCCATGTAGCACACCAACAGAAAGCGCAGCCCTGCCCTCTAGCAAGCTCTGATCCATGACCGCGAGCAATATCTGATGAAGCGCTGACTGCTACCTTGTAGATATGCAACTGTTATGGTGTGATTGCTTCCCAAAGAAGTTTCTCGAGGACTGCTAGGCCCCCGCCTCCTACAAACGAAAGACCAGTCTGGAGTCGATACTGACAGTCTAGCATAGCCAGGTGCTCATGTGGTATATGATGAATAGCTGTAAGGTCAGCCAGACATACGTATGCCTTGGCCCATGTTTTGTGACAGTGCTTGCTCAATGAGTCTTCTCTAAAGGGTCCGCAGCCAGATACATGCTCACTTGCTTAAAAAAAAAGGAAAAAAAAGACTTGCAAACAGTGTTGCCCAATATTGCATAAATTTGCCATCCTTTGTTAATATACCACCTGGTAACCTACGCACCCAGATAGATGTCTCTCAGCTTGAAGCCTGAGTGCAGCTATTGAGCGTTTCGTAGTTCAAATCAGAAGGCGTTCACCCGGGGAGCACCTCATGAGTACTGCAACGGCTTACCTGCCTAGCCACAAAAAGGACTTCCGCATCTTGGCTCAGAAACACCTGTAGACTCTGCATGATTGAATCTGTGGGACGGCTTTGGGATATATGGTTGCAGAGGCAACAACTGTTGAGCCGACACTGCTGGCGTCCCACCACAATCATGTAGGGTATATAAAGCTGGTAAATGTTCTTGTGGAGTGGTCATAGATCTTTCATTGTGTTGAAATCTCTCGTCAAAAGTACACAATTCAACACAATAGCCTCGTAGTCATGATTGTGGATGGCCAAAAAAAGCATTCGTAAACGTTCTCTCTCACCCTACCAACCATCCCCATTTTGTGAAGCGATTGCACTGGCAAAGTTGCATGGCATGAAGGACTGACCCCCTTCGCCTCATTAACGAGTGGAATCTTGGTTCGCAATGCTGCAACGCACAGTTGGCTTTAAGAGACCCCATTTTGGCCTTTAGGCCTTGGGTAGTCAATGAGTCTATCTCTGGGTTTATTAAGATCTGGTGGGATAGTCCTCACGCCACAGAGAAATGATTCTCACCATAGTCAAGGATGAGTTACAATGCAAGTAACGGATTCCAAATGCACGTTAAAAAAGAGACGCGCAGGATGGCATACTTGGTAACTAGATATTTGGGTGAACTCGCCGATCACCATTTCTACCATACCTAGGTACACAAATCATAGACAAAAGCCTTCTCTCCGACTTCACAACGTTTATGCTTTTTGCTCGGCATCGTGACCAGAGGAGCCGTGCAATTCAATTATGAGTTTTTGTTATTTTCTTTTTTTGAAACTTGTGCTCGGTCAGTTTGTGGGTTTCTCCTCACAGCCGTAGATGGAAGATGCTCTATCATTTTGTGATCAAATAGAGAAAAGTCTTGTGGAACTTATTGAGCAGGACGAGAAAATGGCAGGCCACAGCCTATGGTGGACGCAACAGTCGAGCAATGTTAGGCAATTTGTCTGACTCGCGAGGTAGAAGCAGCACGTTTTCAGGCAACCTAGTACACCTTCATTCTCTACAGTTCACACAGTGAAACCCACGGCCCTACACATCGTACGACAGTGCTGATGCATCCAGCAAGAAATCTATGATGATACCGAAGCCCGGTCATATTATGTCAGACTATGACCCTGCGAACCGGTACGTAGAACACATACCTGCATAATACCTTTTTGACTGGGTGTCGTCATGTCGCTTGTAGATATAGTAGTACATAGGCGCCTTTGGAGTAAAATTGCCAGTCTAGAAGTTGCCAAGACGCTCTGGCGGTCAGTCATCTCATTGGTGCGCATAGGTAAATATCTGTCCCATACCTGCGTAGAAAAGCCTTGTATAACCTAGGTAGTCTTTCAAGGTTTCCCCAACATTGGGCCCCCCCACACTCCGCACTATACTACCCCAGATTCTAGGGATAGATTATCCGGCGCGAACCTTGGAGACTGCTTCCTTGCAAGACATCCGTGAAGCTGCTAGTTGGCTCGGCGCAAAGATACCAGAAACACCATACCTCGTGACCTTCCTCCCATTTCGCGAATCGCCCCCAAGGCTTAGCTCCTATCCGGCCCATGTCTTTTGCCTCCACAATATGTGTGCTCTCGGTAAACATGCACATTTCTCCAACGAATGGGGCCGTGAGGTGGTCGAATGGGCGGCGGGTCTCGTTGACGCCTATGTTGGAGCGTGAGGGTAGTGCCTGGTGTAATAGGTGACCGTATTTTCTTGCATGCCTGGCGTCGGGGATGATGAACCGAGTCTGGGTCAGGCACTAGGTATACCACCTTACCGCGTACCTTATAATAAGTGACGAGATGATCCTATTCCTGTTCCTGTGTACAGTCACATTTCCCCTCCTCTCCAGCAGTGACGACTCCTTCTGCGCACGTTCCTGACCATGGCGCTTCTGTCTTTACTGTCACTCCCTCTGCTGGCTGGAAGTGTAGCCGCAGTGACACTCTCTGTCTCTTCCTCAGGCGGAAACGCAACTTCTGGCTATCAATATGGTCTCATGTTCGAGGATATCAACCATGGCGGTGATGGTGGTATTTATGCCGAGCTCATTAACAACCGGGCCTTTCAAGGTTCAACCACCTATCCTTCGACGCTAGATCCATGGACGGCCATCGGCGCTGCTTCGCTTGCGTTGGATAACTCCAGCTCTTTGTCGTCCGCCCTACCAACCTCCGTAGCAGTGACAGCCACGGCTGATGGTGTTGTGGGACTCAAGAATCCAGGATGGTGGGGAAGTAAGTCATTGGCCTCTATCTGACTTGCTTCATCTTTTGAGCGAGCCCCTCACGGCAAGCACCGTGATACAGTACTGACAAGAAGCACAACAGTCGATGTCAAGGCGGCCAATACCTACTCCGGAAGCTTCTATGCTCTTGGAGATTACTCGGGCAATTTCACAGCCAGTCTAGTATCCGACATCACTAATCAAACGCTCGCCTCGACTACGATCCAAGCTTCGACTGATGCAAACTCCTGGACGCAATTCACATACGAGCTCGCTCCCTCTGCGGATGCTTCAAACTCAAACAATAGCTTCCTCTTGACATTCGATGCTTCTTCTGGAGATGTCTTGCAGTTCAACCTCATCAGCCTGTTCCCACCCACCTACAAGGACACACCAAATGGAAACCGCATCGATCTGATGGAGAGCTTGGCTGCTCTCAACGCAAAGCACTTCCGTATTCCGGGAGGCAACAATCTGGAAGGCGAGAGCGCGCCTTACTATTGGGCGTGGAACCTGACGATTGGGAACCTGACGGACAGGCCCGGCCGGCCTGGTACTTGGGGCTACGAAAACACGGATGGGCTTGGCCTGATTGAGTACATGCTCTGGTGCCAGGACCTCGGCCTTGAGCCAGTGCTCGCAGTCTGGTCCGGTCTGTATCTCGATGGCACCATCATTTCCGAGGCCGACTTGGCGCCGTACGTCCAGGACGCACTCAATGAGCTCGAGTTCCTCATGGGTGACTCATCAACCACGTACGGGGCCCAGCGCATTGCTCTCGGATACACAGACCCGTTCACCATCAAGTTCGTGGAGGTGGGCAACGAAGACAACTTGAACGGTGGAGAGGATAGCTACATTGACTATAGATTCGACGCATTCTACGGTACGTGTCAACCTTTACCTTCTCGAGCTTCGCACTCCAAATGAAGCAGCATCGTTGGAATGATAAATCACTAATTCGGCTTGCCCATAGATGCAATCTCAGCTGCTTATCCAGATATCCTCATCTTCACCTCCCTCGCAGATCTCACCTACGTCTACGAGTCAAGCGGACAAGACTACCATGAATACACGCTGCCAGACTATTTCGTGGGACAGTTCGGCTTCTTCGATAACATGGCAGCAGGCCACCCCATACAGGTTGGCGAGTTCGCCGTTGTCCAGAACAACACCGGCAACGTGAGCTCTGAGACAGACTGGGACGCCCCCCTAAAGTGAGTTTACGTCTCATCCTTAGAAAAAACCAACATTGGATATAACACTAATATCACGTCACAGCCCACATGCCTATTGGATTGGTTCCGTGTCGGAAGCCATTTTCACCATTGGCATGGAGCGCAACGCCGACCGTGTCTGGGGATGGTCTTATGCACCACTTTTGCAGAACCTTAATTCCTACGAGTGGTCTCCCGACTTGATCTCCTTCACCGCGGAACAGAGCCAGACCTTCGGGAGTACATCATACGAGGTTCTCAAGCTGTTCGGCAACAGCGCCTTCACCTCGACGCTTCCCGCGTCCACCACGGACGACTTTGGCCCGGCGTACTGGGTAGCTGGCGTGGACAATGCCACGAGCACATATTACGTCAAGGCCGCTGTGTATAACTCGACCGAGGACGTGGGTTTCAACGTCACGTTCGACGGCGTGAGCAGTGGAGCTTCAGCGACGCTGACGGTTTTGACTGCGCCCGAAGGTTACAGCTATAATTATATTGGCATTGACGTGGTCACGACAACGACAAGCACCTTGACAGCGGACGCAGGCGGGGCTTTTAGCTTCAGCCTGCCGGAACTGAGTGTTGCTCTGTTGGCTGCTGCGGCATGAGACGTTGAAGTGTTGAAGAAATTATATATGAGGTAGTACGTAGTATACAACTTGAGCAATAGAATGGGTTCAATGTAAACAATCTCAAGCCCTGCGCCTTGCGTCCGTGTCTCCAGGCGAGACTCTCACGATGAAGTTCGACTGTCTATGGTAGTTAAGGACTCCAGCCAGATTCCATAACAGTTCGCTCCTTGTCAGCCCGAGATCACCAGAGAGAAGAATCTAGGAATATTGCTTCCTTCGCAGGGATAGTAAACTAGACTATAGTCCTTTACGGTATGCACCCCGCATGCGGTACGCCCGTACATGACTGGTTCCTTTCCCCTGGATTCCTGCAGGGGAAGGGAAACCCCAGCTTTCTCCTCACGATCTCCTCATTCCCCTCACTCGTATTTCACACTTTTTCCTTGGGAAAAAGCACCCTTGCTTGCGCAATTCATCACCGTCCACGGGGTTATAGCATGACCGCTGCAGGTCGCCTGCAAATGGAAGGTCTGTTGCGCCCCAATCACGAGATGTAAACTAGGTACTTGGGCCAAATCACAGACTGCATGTCGTTCCTGGAAATGGGGCAGACGGGCTAAGCTTCGGCCAATGTTCCGGGACAGGCACGTTACGTCGATCGTGGTCCCGGACCTCCGGTGCCCTGCGCGGACCTGTTCATCCCATGATTTGTGCTATACTGCACAAAGACGTACCTGGTCATCGCTACCACAGTACAGTCCTCGTTGGTAGCATTTTCCAATGCATATGCTCGTGGGTAATCTGGAAATGTACCCCAGGCCCACAATAGTTCCACGAACCACCAGTGACGAGGCCAGGGGGCCTATTTTGGCGTTGGCTATTGTGTCATCGTGGGGTTGCAATCAGCAGTTTCTCCAATATGTTGTGCTGGTATTGGACATGGCTAATATGATGGGAAGACCTGGGAGGGTCTCCAGTCACTTCGATATAATTTGCAAGAGGACCCGAAGATGGACAATATTTTTTGGACCCAAGACCTCTCCATAGAAGTCTCGACGGGCCGGCCTTGAACCTCTTTCCACCTTCTGGCTGAGGACAAGCTGATCGAGGTGAAGGTAGCAACTCTCACAATGAGGCTTCTCACGACCCTTGCCACCGGGCTTCTCGCCCTGCCAGGCTTCACAACCGCACTCAGTGGCCGTCCCTCCACGCTCTTTCACCCAGAGCGGCGCGATCTGCTGCAAGATGTCGTGACCTTCGATAACTATTCCTTGTTCATCAACGGCGAGCGCACTTTCATCTACAGTGGAGAGTTCCATCCCTATCGACTCCCTGTCCCGTCTCTATGGCCCGATGTATTCCAGAAGATCAAGGCATTGGGGTTGAATACTGTCTCCTTCTATCTACATTGGGGGGCGCTGGAAGGAAAGAGTGGGGACTTTAGTGATCCGGCCGGCCTGGCGATTGAGCCATTCCTGCAAGCAGCGCAGGATGCGGGTATCTACCTCATTGCAAGGCCTGGGCCATATGTCAGTGAGTGAATGGACTGGGTTAGGAGATGTGTTGTGCGAACAGCGTTAACGAGAGACAGATGCGGAGGCTACCGGCGGTGGCTTCCCCGGCTGGTTGCAAAGGATAGAAGGCGTCCTCAGATCGAACGACACAGACTACCTCGATGCGACGAACAAGTATGTGAAGCCATCTCGTGTTTCCCCCAAGCCACTAAAATAGATATGATACTGACTTTCGCACAGCTACATGGCGAAGGTGGGTGCTCTCCTCGCCAAGTATCAGATTACGAACGGCGGGTAAGTTCCTCCAGATCTAAGGAAAAACGTTTGCTTTTCAGCACACCTTTCTAACAGGAAATTCCAGTCCTGTCATTCTCGTTCAAGTTGAAAATGAGTACTCTATTGGGGTAGATGGCGTCGTCTTTCCCAATGGCTACTACATGCAATACATCGAGGACCAACTGCGCAACGCTGGCATAGTGGTGCCCTTGGTGAACAACGACGCGAGTCCCAATGGCTACAATGCTCCGGGGACCGGAATTGGAGAGGTGGATATATATGTGAGTGTGCTCCTCAGGAATACTATGTAGTAACACGCAGCTAATTCCTTTATAGGGACAGTAAGCGATCTACATTTCTTTGCCCTTCCTCTAACCCTCGTATCAAGGAGATTCGAAACTGCTACATGTGCGTGATTGTTGTCTGTTGTCAGTTGCTGATCTTTTGTTGTCCAGCGATTCGTACCCCCTAGGTTTTGACTGTGCCAATCCGACAACATGGCCATCTGGGGCGATTCCCACTTACTTCCGGTCCGACCATCTCGCACAGAGCCCAACTACACCCTACACGATTAATGAATTCCAGGTAATTTCGGTCCCGCAGGCGGATTTCTGGATGTGAGTAGTCGCATAGAACTAACACATGATTGATAGGGCGGTAGTTTCGATCCTCCTGGTGGCGTCGGTTTCGAGAAATGTGCGGCCTTGCTGAACGAGGAGTTTGAGAGAGTCTTCTACAAAAACAACTATGCAGCCGGCGTTACAATCTTTAGTCTATACATGATATTTGGCGGAACCAACTGGGGCAACATCGGCCATCCAGGCGGGTACACCTCTTATGACTATGGCTCTGTACGTATTCCCTTTAGCAAGACTCTTTATGTCACTACTAACGAGACACCTAGGTTATTCGGGAGAATCGTGCAGTTGACAGAGAGAAGTACTCAGAGCTCAAGCTCGAGGCACAGTTCTTCAAAGTGTCTCCAGGCTATTTGACGTCTTCTGCTGCGACCTCGGTCACCACTGGCATCTACAACACCAACGCGGCTATCGTCACCACGCCCGTGGTCGGTGCCAACGGCTCTTTCTTCATTGTCAGACACTCCGACTACACAAGCCAGGACTCGACTAATTACACACTGTCTCTGCCTACCTCGGCTGGCAACATCACCATCCCGCAGCTGGGCGGGTCTTTGACCCTGAACGGCAGAGACTCCAAGGTCCATTTGACTGACTATCCCGTGGGAGACTCCAAGCTCCTCTACTCTACCGCTGAGGTGTTCACTTGGCAAGCCTTTGAGGACAAGACTGTTCTCGTAGTCTACGGTGGACCAAATGAGCTTCATGAGCTTGCTGTGGTCGGGACGTCGACAGGCTCGCTTGTAGAGGGAGACGGCGTCACGATCCAGCAAAGCAACAGCTCTGTGATCCTCCAGTGGACGACATCTGCAGAGAGGCGCATCGTCCAAGTTGGCGATCTGTACATCTACGTCCTGGGTACGTCCTCCGCTCACTTCTCAAGTCACCATAACAAAAGGAATTTGACTGACAAATCTGTAGACCGGAACAGCGCCTACAACTACTGGGTGCCTGAACTCTCATCTGACAGTGCAGTCATTGTAAACGGGCCATACCTTGTGCGCACCGCAGCCCTTTCGGGTGGTACACTTTCGCTCGCAGTCGACCTCAACGCCACAACCAGCATCGAGATCATTGGTGTCCCCTCGTCCGCCACGAGTCTCCAGATCAACAACGCAACCGTGACGCCTACGCTATCCGCTACAGGCTCTTGGGTTGCCAACATGAGCTATTCTCCGCCCACATTCTCCCTCCCCACGCTTTCCTCAGCAACCTGGTACACATTAGATTCGCTTCCTGAAGCCTCATCCACCTATGATGACAGCCTCTGGCCCTCTGCCAATTTGACTACCACGCCGAATCCTCTTGGAAGACCCCTTCTCACCCCAGTGTCCCTTTACGCATCAGATTACGGTTTCAACACAGAAAATGTGCTCTTACGAGGCCATTTCACCGCTTCCGGGAATGAATCCACCCTCAGCATCACCACGCAGGGTGGCGAGGCTTTCGGCAGCTCCATCTGGCTCAACGAGACCTTCCTCGGCAGCTGGGCGGGCGACTCTACCGATGCGGAAAATGCCAGCCTGTCGCTCACCCTGCCGTCGCTCAGAGCAGGTGCAAATTACGTTTTTACCGTGGTGGTTGACCAAATGGGGCTTGATGAGAATTACGATGTCGGCGAGGACGAGGCCAAGACCCCGCGCGGGATCATGAGTTACGACTTTGCCAGCCCTATCACGTGGAAGATCACTGGCAACCTCGGAGGAGAAGACTACGCGGACCGGGTGCGCGGTCCCTTGAACGAGGGCGGGTTCTTTGTCGAAAGGCAGGGCTATCATCAGCCTTCCCCGCCGCTGGCCGAGTTCTCAACGGGCTCCTCACCCTTTGATGGGATCACCAGCGCTGGTGTGAGCTACTACGCGACGAACTTCACACTTGCGCTGCCTAGCGATCAGTGGGATGTCCCTCTCAGCCTCAATTTCACGAACAACACGGCCGCTGCGGCGACTGCGCCATACAGGGCATTCATCTACGTGAACGGGTATCAATTTGGCCGCTACACAAGCAACGTGGGCCCGCAGACGAGTTTCCCCGTGCCAGAGGGCGTGCTGAGATATAACGGAGAGAACTGGCTGGGGATTGTGCTCTGGGCGTTGGGCAGTGATGGTGCGAGCGTGCCGGGCCTCGAGTGGGCGTTGGGTGCGACGCCGGCGTTGACGGGACGGAGCGCGGTGACGGACGTGGAGGCGCCGGCTTGGACAGAGCGTCCTGGGGCGTATTAATGCGACTATGTAGGTAGTATGAGAAGACTATACGTCGAGACTCTTTTGCTGTGAGGTATTAGATCAATGCCCAAGCGAACTTCCAGTAACCTGCCTCTCAATGAGATCATAACTCGCTTGCCATTCTTCTTCAGAGCAGGAAAGGTATTGGGGCTCTGGACTCGGCTTGTATTTCACTGCCCCGAGTACCACACCTCCGAGGCCAACTTGGCACAAGACTGCTTTCTACCAGGCGTCTAAGAAAAACGTATGGAACTTCAGACCTTATGACAGGGCGAACACTTGCCGTGACAAGACGTAGGACACGGTTCGTTTGCACGGCTGGGGTATGAATGCTTCCGGATTGCAAGTGCTTCTGTACTCGAGGACATCTTTCTTCGCTCCTTCTTTGAAGTAGCAGTCTTGGTCATGGAGTTAATCAGCTTCATATCAAACTAATCTATACTCTTACCCACTCCTCATCCTCTGACTTCTCGTTCTCCGACTCTGCCCAATTGTGCTCAGCCGGCCAATTGAGCGGGACACCATCCTTTTTGTAGACCTCACCATCCTTCATCACGAAGTTGACCTTTCGCAATGCCCTCGCATCCTCTCTAGGATCCGTGTCCAGGGCAATAATATCAGCTCGCGCCCCCTCCTCAAAGAAGCCGAAGCGATAGCCACACAAATCCTTGCCACAGGCCTCCCATCCGCCGACCATGCACGCCTCGAGAACGTCTTCGACGGGGACGCCCGACTGGATCATCAGCTCCAGTTCCCGAACACCATCGCCGTGGGGGAACGTGCCCGTGTCACCTCCGGCGGCCAACCGGACGCCCATCTCAAAGGCTCTCTTGACCCTCGCCTGCACCTTGTTCAGATCTGCCCGCGTTCCTTCCAGGTCGAACACCGCAAGCGTGGGCACAAAGATGGTGCCTCTCTCCTTCATCTCGTCAAAGAGTTCGTCGGTGCTCTCGTTGACATGCTCCAAGCTCGTCACCCCAGCCCGCACCGCCATCGTTGCACCCTCAATAGACCCCGAATGTGCCGCCACCGGTAGTTTCGAGAGCTTGGCCTCCTCCACAATGGCAGTCATTTCCTCCTGGCTAAAGAGTGGAATAGCGGGGTTCATCTCAGCATGGTCCGGCGGGAAGCGGATCCCCATGCCAGGCTGGTGGTTGGGCCCCACGACACTCGGCGGCAGCGGCGGGAAACGCATGACTTTTCTGCGATAGTCGGCATAGAATTTGATCACATCCGCACCATCCCCCACGCGCCTGCGCACTGCACCTCTCAAGTCCCAGGGGCCATTTTCCGCATCCGAGGCCTTGGGTAGCACAAGGCCATTTCCCATGCGATTCTCGCTGCGAATCTCATACCCTGAGCTGGAGGCAATGGCGTGCGTGGCGACAAACAGACGCGGACCGGGGATGAGTCCGCGGTTGATGGTGTCGCGCAGATTGGCGTCGAAGTTCTCCATGGCTTCTGTGCCGAGGTCGCGGTACGTGGTGTAGCCGGAGAGGAGGGCTTCGCGAACGTGATTCGTGGCGCGGACGGTGCGCTCGACAATCGACTCATCACGCATCTGTTCGGTAGAAGAGCGCTCGCTATGAATAGGTGGTCCTGTCAGGAAGCTAGGCTTGGCGACTGATAATAATAAGATATATATCTGGGCTGTACGTACCTATAGGGGTGAAGAAACACGTGCGTGTGTGCATCGACAAAGCCAGGCATCACGACGCGGCCGCGCAAATCGATGCCGCCTGTGACTTCATCTTCTGACGTGCGGGTATATACTTCGGCGATGCTGCCGCGCTCAGTGTCGACTCGGATTGAGACATTTTTGACAAAAGCCTTCTTCTTTGGATCGAAAAGGAGGGATGAATGAACAGTCACGGTTTTCGGTGTCATGTTGGCGTCGGGAGAGTGAGATGATTGTGAGAAGTTGAGGTTGCACTTTTGCGAGTCTGAGATTGCCAATTGGTGTTGAGAGCTTCTTGTGGATTATTGACATGTCGACCCGTTTGGCCCGGGCCATCCCAAGGCCGTTGCTGACACGAACTATGCCTTATCTCGTCCCCTCGTGCTTTGCGTCACTTGATGCAACTGACTCCTCTTTTATTTTGCTTTATTTGGTAAATCAATGACTTGTTTCGTGGTTTCGAAGATATGGCATACGTAAGCGGTGACATGCATACGGCAGTCATCCTTCGCGATGTAAAAACATTGTTGAATTCAGAAAGACCCACTTCAACAATATATCGATCTTCAAGGTACATCCGGACGGTGTAAGACATCAACTCTCGCCTGCTATCAGCTCTTCTCCATTGAGTGTGATCGTGACATCAAGATCCATCCTTGGACAGTGCCTTTCCCTCCCTCCACATGCATAGAGATACAAACCCATTCAGTAATAATAGCCATCAGGTCCCAGACTGTCATCTCCAAGTTCAACATTCATAAATGCCTGAGTCTGGAGTGGATCGCGGCCCTTCAGCCTCACGAGCATTCTCCGCCTCCTGGTCGATACGGTCGAGTTGTGTACGCAACGCCTTTGAGACGAGCTCCAACTTCTCCAGCAGCTGAGTGTAAGGAGTCACAATGTGGCTCTGGAGCGGCTCATTCAGTGCCTCCTTCATTGATGTGCCCATCTGCGCGATCTCGACGAGCAGCCTGATATCCTCCGGCATCGCCTCGCCTTCATAGCCGACTAGCCTCTTGATCGTCTTGATGACATTCCAGACCTCCTGATCGTACGTATCCTTGACCGTGTGCTGCATGCTCGAGAAGCTATCAACCTCCTCGATTGCATAGCGCAGACTGATGGTGGCATAGGACAGAAGCGACTCGGCAGTTCTTACGGAGTGATTGATGCTCACGCGGCCCTTGCCCTCGTTCAAGTGGTCGTAGAATGCTCTGCAAACAGCGGGCGGGCCATACCCATGAACATTGAGAATCTTGAGGAGATAGTCGCGGAGCCACGAAGAAATTTGGTCATTGGCATCTTGGGCAGGTATGTCGGTTGGGAACAGGCCCATCATCGTTCCCATATCAAGCTCGGCAGACAAGTCAACGCGAAGCTCCCCAGATAGCTCGATGGTGAGGACTCCAGGAGCGAGTATGCCGACTTGCTCGAGTTGAAGGATAGTCATGCGATTTTGGGTAAGGAGCTCGACGGAAAGAGCGCTCGAGGGGATGCTACTCGGCATCAGGTTGCTGCTAGCTGCTAGCTTGGAATTTGGACTCTCGTTCATTGTTCTCTCGTGACTCGTAGCTGAGACTGGATGGACAGTGATTCTATTCGCAGCCGCTTGCTCGGACGACAGCAGAAGACCAGCTTCACCAGCACGGGTTATGGACCGCGTGACGGCGCCTGGGCGTGGCATTGTGAAGGAGTCAGCCTTGGTAGACGTCGGCTTTGATGGTTTTCTTCTGGTTGAGAGAGCAGCAGCTTGACAGTATCTTGCTTAGTGTACAAACCGTCACTGTCAGAGCGTTAGAAAGGAGTAGGGGTAGCTGCTGTCGAGATGGAAGAGTAGTTACAAATTTGAGAGACTTGCGAACAAAGGCTTGAAAGAATGATCGTTGACTGTCGCCTTTTGAGAAGTCTTGGTTGGACGAAGAATCTGAGTCCCTCGGGCACAAAACGCTTTGATGTTGAGAAACAGGCGACGAGGGAAAGTGTATTTTGAACGGTAATGTTTGGTCAGCCAAGAGTTACATGTGAGCAGCTAGTGAAATGAAGTCACAAGTTGAACGTGGTGGCCGGGCCTTCATTTTGACCTTTGATTAATCCGTCGAATCGTTCTTGTGCTCAGAAGCAGTGGAAAGGGAATTGAAAAGAGTCCGTAAGTAGAGATGCTAGAGAAAGACGATGCTTATTTTGTCTTTTCAACGATGTGCGCTTAGGCCCGGTCACAGACAACATATTGTCAGTCTCCAGACACTGATGAGGACTCCAGTCTAACTTAATACATGCATTAGAAGGAGGCATAGGGTCTCCGAAGATCACGCCTTATGTTTTCACAAGCTCAGTCATGTCATCATTCGCTATCCTTTTCGTTCCTTTTGGGCAGACGGATGATACCCCATGTTCCAGGTGAACTTGCTCGTGAACATCGCTCTGTACGAGGAGCTGATCAGTGTCAGTTGAGTTTGGTCAATGAGGGTTGCCCGCAGTGCCTTCTGAAGTGGGAGTTCTGCACGCACAAGACTACAGAAGATCCATTGATGGAGAAGATCGAGAAGCAATTTCATTTCATGCCATTACAGTTCGTGTCGGCTACACCCCTACTTCGAGCTAAACAGGACTCCTATTCATAATTCACCACGCCAAACAAATGGAGTATCTCCCAGGTTGCTGCAAACTCATTGCCAGATTCGGCGGCTAAAAACAGAAAAATGAAGATCAAATTCTTTGGTGTTGTACAAGGCATCCCAACCTGGTCCTTGCCTTCATTTCACCCTTTTCCCAGCAGTGGAAAGGTCTTGATATTTCGATATGGTGAGATGACGATACCGTAACGCGTGACAACGTGACGGTTGAATTGTACACGAAGGAAGGCATTATGAACGCGGGTGTACTTTCTTGTGCAATTGGCTTTCAAAAGTTGCATGGTGTAAAAGTACAATCGATTTTACTGGGATGCTGGCAAGAGGTGCCTTTTAGGCGCTGTTGGAATCACAGATTAGCTTAGGAAGGCGGCGAAGGACGGAAGCGAGAACTCACGTCTTCTTGCTCCTCTTCTTGCGGCCGGCTGCCTTGGGGACAGCCTCCGGCTCAGGCTCGGGATCAGCGTTTGCCTCGTCAACGGGAGACTCTGGGACGTCCTCGACCTTGGCTTTGGCAGCCTTCTTGGGTCGGGGCTTGCGTTTGGGCTTCTCGGGCTCGGCCTCAAGCTCATCCGTCTCGTCGACTTCGGGCTCGGCCTTTTTGGCCTTGGTTCCACGCGGCTTTCGCTTTGGCTTCTCAGCGGCGGCAGCGAGCTCGTCGCCATCTTCGGACTCAGCCTTGGGCTCGTCCTTGACCTTCTTGGAACGGCCCTTTTTCTTCGGCTGCTCGGTCTCAGGCTCAGCAGCGGCCTCATCATCCTCAGCCTTGGCGGCCTTCTTCTTTCCACCAGTGGTCTTAGACTTCTTGGCGGGAGGGACTTCCTCGTCATCCTCATCGTCAGCAGCCTTCTTACCACGACCTCGCTTCTTGGGAGCAGAGGCTTTGGCAGAGCTAGCCTGACCGTTCTGTAGTGTTCAGTAAGTCAAATGGGCCTTGAAAAAATGGCAGACGGGGCATACCTCTTCCTGCTCCTGCTGCTCGTCCTCCTCACCGGGCTTGGCCTTTGGAGTCTTGGGGGCGCGGCCACGAATGCCGGACTGGCCGAGGACGTTGTACTTTGGGTCTCCCTTGAAGTCCTCATCGGCAATCTTTCCCTCGATCATAGCGGTTCGGATCTTCTCCTGGTACTCATCGGCGAGCCTGAAGCGCTGGTCAGATATGTGGTTCAGGATTCAAGTGAACAAGTGCGGCACCACTTACTCTCCCTCCATCTCGTCGTAGCCGTCAATCATGTTGAAGTCATACTCGTTCTCGCCAGTAGCGATAGCATCGCGCAGGTTCTCCAGCTGCTTGCCGGACACGCAGCCCCAATGCTTCCACTTCCACGAAGCAGGGTACTGACTGCCAGGAAGTTCAACCCAGGTGCCAAAGCGCAGCTCGTTCTTTTGGATCTTGACGGCTGACTTCTTGCAGAGGGTGTCCGTGCAGCCGGCGCGGCTGTTGGCGGAGATCTCTACAACTTTGTATCAGCATGGAGTCATCCACGAAGAGAACAGAGTCAAATAAAGATCAATCGATGAGTTAGACAGCAGGAAGCATGTGCCTTGGTGAGGGTAGGTTGTGGCCAAGCCGAGTCGCGACGGAAGGCGGGGCCCTCGACTTTTGCAGCACCGCGCCAGGTGGAATATGACTGACCAACACGATACGAAGTAGACATCTTGAAGAGTGGTCGCCCCACGGCCTTTTCGCGGCGAGAGAATGAGAGGTGAGAAGTGCAGGTGCGATGTTTTGAGTGAATCTCGCGAAAACGCTGGAGACGCGTTCCGCAGCCAAGATGACGTCTGTCGTCCTAGCTTGACGTTGCTTGCTGCGTCGATCAGTGATGAAACAAGATTTGACAAAACAAAAACACCTTGGGACAGTGCAACAGGATCTCGGGTTTTAGAAGACCATAGAAGACTGTCATGTGCTCAAAACAGAAGGAATGGTTGTAGTGGATGGAATTCGGTGGTGTCTAGAGCTTGACAGGCAGATCAAATGTCGAAGGTTGGCGGGTGCTTTCCCTTTTTGTCTGCGCTCCCTGGCCACCAAAACCTGCACTGAACCGGGTGATTGGTGCCTGAAATCTTGATACGTGCCTGTTGCACACCCACTGAAAATAGAATCAAATCAACAAAGTTTATATAGCATTGCGTTCAAAGGAGGCAAGCCTCAACGGATGTCCACAGTTTCAAGCTGGAACTGACCCTACATGCGGAGAGCGGTTGGCACCTTTTTCATTGTTGCTCGCTTTGTTCAGTCATTCATTACTGCCACTCGTGGTAAGCACCTGACCAACACACCCCTTTCAGCAGGCACCATCGTATTTATCACCGGCTTGACGGGATTTTCAATTCTATTACATCAGGATATGAGAACTTGACCGGTAACGCAATGCCCTCATACAGCAAAATAAACGTGCAGCCAAAGCTCCTTGCCTGCCACGCTCACCTCGGCGAGCCCCACCAGCAAGCAACAAGAGAAGACCCTACAAAAACGGGCACCATCCAATATACATACTCGACAAGTTCCGCGGGTTCGTCGCCTGCTTGATCAATTCTTCCACCTGACCCTCCACGCCCAGCGGAATGCTCTCATTCGGTAACAACCCCCTAACCTTCCTCTTGATATTCTCCACCACGCTCGTCGGGTTCAGCCGCACCACATCATTCTTCCTCTTCTTGTCCCTCTGCAGATCCAGTGTCGGGTCGTAGATAAACGCCTCCAGAATAGTCATCAGCGTCTCCTCTTGCTGTCGCAGAATGCTCAGCGTCAGCTCGCTGCATTGCCGGAATGGGCCCTCGTAGCCGTAGATCCCCATCGCCGCCACCATGTTGTGAGTGAGCCGGAAGGGCACCCGTTCCGGTTGCTGGAAAGTCAGGCCCTTGTCAAAGAGGCAGTTGAAATCTACGTGGAAAACTCCCCCATTGCCTTCTTCGAGAAGCACGTTCTCGCCATGTCGGTCGCCTAGTCCAAGTATCGTTCCCACCATCGACATCACCGCACATGACCGTGTGTACTTGAGGCGTGCGGCAAACCAAGCCGACGGGTTGGGAAATTGTGAGATGAACCAGGTTGGGAGGACGGGTGGGAACATGCCCAGGATCTGCTCTGTGAACAGCGTGATATTCTTGTCCGACACGACCGCTTCCTTCATCATGTGTTGAATCTGCCCATAATTCGGCGCCACACCACGCGTCTTGTAGAGCCCCAGCAGAATATCACGGAGCGTCTTTAGTCCATCTACCCACTCAATGATGCCGCACTCCTCATTAAGCGGTACCACGGCATATGTGCGGATATACAATTGTCGCCGACTGCACTCGGCGTCTCGCTTCAGCGACCGGTTGATCATTCCGTTGAATTCCATCAGACGCTGGTCGGTGCGGAGGTCATCCTTTGGCTTGATGAGCAGATTGTATAGCTTCCCGTCCGAGCCGCGTGCCGTCAGGCGTCGGGGTTTGGCCAGTGAACCAAGCACGAGGACGTCATCTAGGAAGGAGTTGATCGAAATAACATCACGGGAAAAGGCCTTGTGTTTCTTGATGTTGTCTGTCATCGTAGGGAGCGTGGCCGTGAGAGTCGTCTCGATGGGAACCACGAGCGGGCATGGCGTGCATTTGTGGTTGAAGTTGAGGTCCCGTGTAATGCTGGCATGGGTTGTCCTGTTGCTCTGGAAATCCCCATTGTTGCAGGCAAGGAGAAGCTGTTCGGCAAGCTTCTCTCCCATCCTGAAAAGCGTCTTCAAATCATAGGCACAGCCTTCTACCTTCTTCTCTTTACTATTTCGAAGATGGCCCAGTATTGACGCGCCGCGCTTATACCGCTCTCCAGGCTGCTTGGTAGTTATGATGGCAAAGAGACCCCACAAGGCTTGCCGCGGATACGTGTCCACTACCTTGAGAATAATGGTCTGCAAGTAGGAGAAGATCTCCGGGTTTGGATGAGTGATGCGGGCCACCATTTGTGGCATGGCCGGATAGAATATGTACGCAGGCATACGCTGCAAATACTTGGCGAAGTATTTGTTGAGCTCGTTTAACACGGTCTTCCTCCGATGGTGTAATTCCCTAGACAATGACACTTTGCCCTCGGGGGCCTTGTCAACTTGAGCGCCCATATCCAGCCACAATGTCAGAATCCGGGGAAGGGTCTGGTACAGATATTTCGTGCCGTAATTGAGTGATCGAATGTAATTCTCGATGACAAGCTTGGCTAATTCTCCGGTCAAGTATTCGTCACTTTGCTCGTCTGGAGGCAGTGTCTTCTCGGACTCCAAAACTTTCTTGTAGTGGCGGCCGAGATAATAGTGTCCCTTCTCCCATGTGGCGTGCGTCTTTGCCGCTTGTTGATATTGTGAGCGCAAAGCGCTTGCGTGTGTTTGGCCTGCAGAGTCCTGCCACTTTGCCAGAAGCAGATGAGCTCGAGCAGTGAGTAGATTCCTCTGCATCTCGGGACCTTTGCTTGATGTCCCCGTTGCTGGGCCGAGGTTGTATCCAATGAATGAGTCTGTCTGTATGGCATTTTCGAGAATTTGAATTGCCTTGCGGTGGTGGCCTTCTTTCCAGAGCAACCTGGCATTTTCAATGGTAGCTGATCCATCTCCAAGCTGCGATGCGTGTAAAACAGCATTGAAAGACTGCTGAAGAGAGCCAGATTTGCGCGCCAAACGTGCACTCGCCAGCCATAGAGACGAAATATCACCGTCCGTAAATTTAGGTCTGAACGTGTGAGTGAATGACTTTGAGCAGGACGAACGCGCTAGTACTTACCTCATCAGCTCCATAGCTGCTCGGCGGATCCCCAGCACGTACTGTTTGTCATTGGTATATGCACCAAGCACCTCAAGTCGACGATTCAGCATCGTCATGGTATGTTGCTGATCCGCGGTCTCCTTTTGGTGGTCTCCTGCGATGATATCAAGATCTGCAAGAACGTGGCACTTCAGCATAGACTCGTGAGCCGCTTGCAAAGAGGCTGTTGCAGAGAGGGACATCGTCGAGGCGGTCCTCTCCTTCAGTTCCTCCATCTGTCGAACGAAACTTTCGGTTTGGCCGTTTCTCAGTGCAAGCAGGGCCGATCCGATACCTAGGTTGAAATCTTCCACGATGTTCCCAGCAGGGTGTGAGTCTAAATATTTCTGTAACGTCTCCCACCTGTTGGTAGCCCAAGCTGCCTCTACTGCGAAAGGAGCAATCTTGTTGATCGTAGCTCCGTCCATACTCATTCCACTAACATGGTTTAACAAGACATCTAGGGGAGTCAGTAATCACGTCGTCTCATATCCCAATTTAAGGCCAGTGCACTTACCATACTGGCCGGACTCCTTTAGACACGTCAAGAGGTCAAGCTGTACGTCCACGTTGGTTGGGTCCTCGGCAAGCTGGACTTCGCACCAGGTCTGAGCCCGGGACCACCTTCCAGCTTTCCGATGACTAAGGATTTGTTGGTTGAGATCTATGACCTTCAGATTCGCCGAGACCCCTTCAAGACCATCTGGTTCATCAATCTGTGTGTACACATGCTGTAGAGAATCTAGAGCCTTTTGCACACTGTCGGTTTCGTCACCCGAACCTTCCTTCTGGCGGAGGATGTGTGGTTCCAGGTGGAATAAAGCCCTCGCAAATTGCTTGCATTCAATGGCCCGCTGGGATAGTAGCTCCGCTGGAATGGCATCGAGCCTTTCCTGAATTAGCAGCGTGTTTGCCTCATCCGATTTTCGTGGAGGGAAACTTTTTTTAAGCTGTAGCCACCTCAAGCAGTGATCTATCACTCGGAATCCAGCCTGTGAAGGTCAGCGAAAGAACGGTAATACTTGGCTTCCGATCATTGTGACTTACCTCGCAAAACATCTTCTTATCCTCTCTCTCCGAGTTCGAGGCATTCTCCGGCACATCTTGCTGGAGCAAAAGAAGCAACTCATTCCACACCGCGTTTTTCTCTTGTAGTGTACTTTTCTCCCCGAGCGTGACGTGAACCACCAGATAGGGAAGCAGAAACACCGCAATCGACAAATCCTTGACGCGAATAGCCCGGCAAAGGGGTTCAAAAATAATTTCGGCGAACAAGTTCTGCCCTCTATGGAGTAAGTCGAGAGTGAACTGCCGGAGCCAGTTGGGGTACGAACGTCCAGCACGAAAGATGGGGTATTCTGTGTTGGTGTGTGGCATCGGCGCAAGTTTGTATCTGGACGTCAGGAAGGGAGCAAGAACCTCGCGTGCGCTTTCTGATATGTCCAACCACTTTCTGTAGATGCGCTCAGCCCCTGAGCTCGCACCTTGAACGGCCACAGCCGCTTTGAAGTCGCATCTCTCCAAGAGCTCCTGCATGACATAGGCAAGAAAGCCTTGAAGGGCCACATCAGACGTCGACACGAAGGACTTGACAAGAACCTCTTCCAGCAAGAAGGCCACAAAATCAGTAGTCTCCTCAGCCTGGGTAAAGTTGTGTAGAACAATGAAATCTTGATGATTCCGCACTGTCTCAAGCCTGTTCGAATCGAGACAACCCATGAAACCAAGGCACTCAGCACAAAGCCGAGACACGCTTGCATTGATTCCATTATATTTGGACGCACAGTCCAATAGCACTCGACTCAACTCGGTGACTACCGAGTCTGGTTGTTCGCTCAGTGCAGATGTCTGAAGGTAGTCTTGATGCAACCGCAGATAGTCCGAGAGCTCGACCAAACCCCTTTCCACGACGCCAGAATTCTCATGAAGTATCCGCTCCATGAAAACCCAGAATGCTTCTCGAGTATCGAGCGGTCTCCGGCCACCCACTAATTGCTTCCATAATTCAGTTAATTCGTTGATGTGACTCAGTGAGGGCAGCTTGTCAACAGTGTGGTCCAACACTTCCCTGTGGTGTTTTAGCAGGTAGCTGAGCAAATGCTTGCATTTGTCACGTGCCTCCTGTTCAAATGATGACCAGTACTGGTCGATAATGATGAAAGTCGTCTCGAGTAATGCTTCCACATCCTCTGCCTCCAGGTGGATCAACATAGAGACCCAGCAACTGAAAGCTGCACACCTCAACTCGTCTACAGGAAGAACTGATAAGAGACACACAGATATCTGACGATTGGTCAGTAAGGTGATTCAGATCCCACTGTCCTTCAAGACGCACCTGTGGTCGAGCAGTACGGATGTACTCTTTTGCAAGGACGATCATCTCTTCCATGGCCCGAATGCAGCGCTTTCGCTCTTGCACAGTGGGCGCAATCGGTGTGTTACAATTGATAGTTTCAATCAAGTGTGTTGACAAGCCTAAAGCGTTGGCTGAGAGAAAGCGTCCAATAATGTAATGACCCCTCTTCCTCACTTCTTTCGGAGGCGTTGTCAATAAGCCGGCCACCGTGGTCAAAGCAGACCGCACCTAGTAGAGCGTGAGCTATCTTGCCCCCATACTTTCAAACATGGAATATTCTTACAGTCACTCTCATGGACTCGTCAGCTTCCCCACTCATCTTCAAGAGCTCCAATGTCGTCGGTACCGGATTTGAGGACAGAAGCTCTTTCAAACTGGGAACCTGTGAGTTTTGACAGACATCACGGAGAACTGATCTGACATATTCTTCGAGGTTGGGTTCATCCTGCACCAACAAGCGAGAGAGAATGGTGCTCAGATTGGCATCGTCGATGTACAACATCGTCCATACTTGCTCACTGTCTCGTTGAGATGGTGCGAGTGTCTCCTTCCTGGCATCGAGAAACCTTTGGATGATGTCTTTCCTCCTGTGGAGGACCAACCAGGGCAAAGCATGCGACTGAATAAGCAACAACAATTCAGTCACATTTGTTTTCAGAAGATCTGCAACCATCTGTGTTGTTTGAGGTCGTGTGAACATGTCCTTGACGGTCAGATACGCTAGGCTCCTCCAAAATGGCTCAAGGAGACGCCGCGGTGTGGTCTTCCGATGACCAGCCAGATTAGTTATCTCATTCAAGGCTACTGCCGAGATGATTGGGTTCTGGTGACCTAAAAGCTCAAGCATCTTGACCAGCACAAGATTAAGACCATCGTCCGAAACCACTCTGCCTACCTGGCCCCATGCCATCAAACAAGTCTCGTTGATACTTGGCTCATTCTTGTCAGAGATGCCTTTGAGAAATGCCAGGGCATTGGCCGTGTTGCTGTTGAGAATCCGTAGCCCAACAGCTTGGCCAACGCCGCGCCGCAAGAATAGGGCAATAGCTCTTCCGGCAGCAATGCGAAGCTCTCTAAGGGAGCTTTGGAGGGCTTGCAAACACCACTGACCAAGTACTGATCTCTCAAGATCCAAAAGTTCGGGATCTTGGGAATGCAGGATAACACGCCGGAGCGCGACCATGGCAATAACTCTGGGTCGACGAGATTCACGAAAGCTGGCCAGAGCAACGATCTTTGTGAATATCTTACTTACCAAAGACGGCGTGGCCAAATCCCGAAAAGTCGGTTGAGGCTCGTTGCCGTCCTGCTTGGAGCAGAACAAACACTGCATCGAGCTTGTGGCGGCTGTTGACAAGATGAGAGTGTCACCACAGGCGCAAGGTAAGCGTGTGAGCAGCTCAATAAAGGAACAACGCATAGTATCGTTCGCATCCGGAAACCAATCTCTAAAAAATCATGATATTAGCCAAGGTTATGTGGTAGACCCATTCAGTAACCTCACAGGATCTTGTCTTCTATCGCTCCCAGAGACTGGGTTTCTGGTATGTCAAGAAGTTTGCACAATCGTTTCATGACGTGCGGCAACGTAGACGAGTCCTTGGATATCTTGCGTCGCTTTGAAGCTCGCGCCCGAAGTTCTGCTGGCAGGTATTTTGCCTCCATGCTCATGACCTTCGACCGTAGGGTGGCGTCGTGAAAAGACCTTGAACACAGCTCTTGGGTGAAGAGGCCGTCAACTGAGGTGGTGACAGCTTGCTTGAGGAGGAGAATAGACCGCTATATGAGGTGAGACTATGTTGTACGGGCGGAAGCCTGGACGAACGTACCTTTAGATCTCCATTGTCTTGGACACGCTCGTTGGCAAACAACTTATCTAAGGCTTTCAGCAGCTGCGCTGCGATGATTTTGGCAATCGGCCTCTTCTTGATTGAGGCATCTGTGAGGTGTACGAGGGCTAACGCCAGGACTTTGCTAGTCGATGGTAGATGTCGTTCCTCATCTTGAGTTTCGTTGGTCTGGTCCGCCACGTCTGCCGCAATCAGCACAATTATAGCATCAACTTTGTGCGACAGGATGTGTTCCATGGAAGTGTAGGAATTCACAAGGTCGAGGGCCTGCTCCAGAAGAGACACCGGGGTGTAAGCACATATGTTACTCCATCGCTTTTGCTCTTCGTTCAGTGCTTCCAGAGAGTCCAACAGCCACGGAAGGTGCTTGTTGGACGACGCGAGCGGCTTTCCTAGCTGTTTTCCCGGCACTGAAGTAGCGCAAAGGATTCGCAACAGAGACGAGGCATGTCGCAGGGCTTGACCGTTGTCGACAAGAGTGAAGGAGCAGCCTTGATTCTGATTCACCTCTGATAATTCAGGTAGAAGATCAACCAAGTTGAATTCTGGTAGCGCCAGGTATAAAGCACTCCGTGAATCCGGGAAAGCCGACTTGAAATGGGTCAAAATTGCTGTTCATGACATCAGCTTTCGTATCGACGTTGGGTGTGCCACACTTCTCACATCGGAAATTCCCCTGGAGGTAGCCATACAATGGCTCGCACAGATGCCACAGGCCTCCAGTATTGTTTGACGTCGTCAGAATATAGATGAAGAAAGACTCAAGGGTCGACGCTAAGGGTAGACAATGTGGGTGTCCTAGCATGTTGAGAATTCTCGGGAATAGCCAGACCCACAGCGGCTCCCGGCCTCGGTGGAGGAACCTGGAGCCATCCGTGGTGAGAAAGAGCACAGCGGGGTCTTCTTGTATGGTAAGTTTCAGGAATTTTAAGGTTTGTGAAGCCTCGGACTGCAGATGATTACGGTTGGCGAAGGGGTCGTCCCACTTGAGACCATCGAGCTTGACACAGGCGTAGACGTATATGAGCATGTGATTGTGCTCGCGGTGATCCTCTGGCGTCTTGAGAAGCCCAGGATTATTTTTGACGTTTTCTATGATCTCAAATAGACGTTTGAGCTCGCTGTTCTCGTCCGGTCTTGAAGATCTGGCTGTTGTCGCGATGTTACCAACAAGCTGGGCAGCCAGGGTGGACGGCGGGACGGCACCGTCTGCAGCTGCATCGAGGGCCATGGTGACATGCTCATCTCAATTCGTATTCCAAAAGAGAGACATGGCACAGTTATCCGGCCGGACAGACTTGCGCTGTCGGTAGGGAGGCGTCAAGTCTATGGTTGTTGTAACGCGTCGCGTCTGTTTGCAGGCCGCAGTCTACAACGCGACGTCACGAGGGTTCAGGTTTATATTGGTGTCTTATGTAAGCAAAAATAAAAACAACAAAAATGCCAGACTAATCGACATGCCATTGTGAAGTCAACAATTTCTGTATCAGGTGCGTGGTACCCTTTCCTAATTTGCAAAACCGAGGGTTTCCTGTGCAGATGTTTGCAGTCGTGCAGCAGTGCCATGGTCTGCTATCAGATGCCTACTACCCAGCGTTGAGATCACACCATGTAATCAGTCGCCTCCTACAACTCATCCCTTCCTGCAACACGGATGTTCACTCCAGGAATATTCGCCATGGAAAACTTTCTCGTGACCGACTTCGTTGACTCTGTACCCTCAGACGCAGTCGTCCTGTCATGAGGAGCCCAGTGCTTGATCCGGCCCTGCCAAACATCCAAGCCCCATTTCTGAAGTGACCGCGAGTCGATTGGGAGTCCTCGCGGGTACGGATAAATCCGATCTTTGGACAACTGGTGAACCGCCCCCGAGGGAAACACTGTCGGCTCGAGACCCAGCTTATCCTGTAGACCGGGAAACTCCAGATGATCGACAGTTACGCAGGTGAGAGAGTCATAGTAGCTCTTTGCAAAGTCATGGAGCGTCCGACGAAGTTCTGCGCGGTCGTTCTCGGTCTCTCCGAAGAGATATACCATAGGCCATCCTCGCTGCGGGAGAGTCTCTCAGTTACGACTATGTCGAGTCTGGGTACGGGGGAAAGGCTACTCACATCCAGCAGCCTCTGCTGATTTTGACGTGTTAACTCTCCTATGACACGGCGTGACGCCTCCGATACAAACTTGTCCAACCTTTCTGTCTCTGAAAATCCGGACGATCTCGTCTCACCGTCCCCATTTATGTGGCACATCACAGTGGCCGACCCCATTTGTCCACCCGTGATGACTGCTTCATCAGATACCAAGCCAAATGTAAATTCCTGGCGGTACTTTTGCGCTACGGCAGCAAATGACTGTCGAGCTGTGTCGTCTTTCGAGCTGATGTACCCGATGAAGACGACATCATCAACGTTTTTGAAATCATCAACGCTCTCTGAACTGATCACTGTCACAACAGGCCTTGACATGCGCGAAACAAAATTTTCAATCCTTGGTCCCGTATTAGCTTCGATGCAGTATGGACATTTCCAGGAAGGGTACCAGCCTTACGCAGACGCCCTTCTGGGTCCCAGGTACTCTGTCGCCGGCACTCCCTGTTTGAATAGCTGCAGACTCGGGTGGTGACTGATCTCGTATTCGGCACATAAAATTTGCTCAGCCTCGCAGTCGATGCTCAGGAGAGAGCCGCTTTGCACTGTAGTTGCTAGCCACTCGTATTCAAGAGCCTGACTTGTAGATCTATCATGATTCTCAGCGACATTGGCTTAGCCTTGTGGAGCTGGGTGAGCTTACTCGCTGGGCTAACACTCGCCACAGGTTGCAATTAGCGGTCAGACAATGAAGACAGCAGGAGTCAGGTAAATCGAATATATTTACCTTGACGACTATGAGGTAACCATTCAAAAGTCAGAATCCCATGTCAGGAATTAGGACACAGCACTTACAGGCTACCAAAGTGATTTCGTCTTTTGCAAGATTCGTCTCAAGCGCCTCTCCATTTACATGATGCCAAGCCCAGGTATTCCGAACAAGTAAGAAACAGCACGCAAACAAATGGCAATAATGAAACATCTTCACAAATGCGGCCCTACAGTAGCTGAAAGTCAATGACTGCGACACATTTGAGAGCTCACATAAATGCAACTTGAAGGAGCTTCGAAAGTTGGCGACGTCAATCTGAACTTCGGCTGGCAAATCGATGCTACTTCGCACCCTGTTTTCTATCTCCACTTCGGGTAAGGACTCAACCCAGGGCCACGGTACCGAATTTTTTAGCGCCTAAGTGCTTTTCAGAATCGCAGAATAGCAGCGGTCAAGAAATTGACTGGCGAATTTTGAAGCCTCGAAAGAAATAGAGCCTTTCAAGGCTTAGGTGGTTGAGTTCGGCTACGGGGGGGTTTGGCCATATGTTCCCAATACGGCCATGCCCAGTCAGTCGATTCCGGGGAAACAATTAGATCGACGTGCAGGAATTAGGACACACAATTTAGGTCCACCAGCCTTATCGAAAACGTCCTTCAATCTCACAGACATTGATTTTATAAGCCTTGAATTGCTCTACCGTTAGGACTTCAATGTTGAAGTTGGCCTCGCTCATTGGATTTTCACTGCGTTCCCTCAGTTGAGCTGCTCACCTGGCCCTATGCCCCAATCTTTCTTCCGGGGAATGGTGGCTGCAGAATGGGGTGCTTACTAAGCGCTCGTTGCACCTTGGCCTGCGCGCGAAGCTACGCGCAAGATTCTCCCATATCATCATCACAACCAGGAACTTGGGCAACACAAGTCACACGGAATCTCGACGAAACGCCAACGCTCTCTGTGCACTAGCCGCGCGCTATCAAGATGGCTGTCTTTCCAAAGAAGAAGTATGTGTCGGCGGCCGAGTCCAACACCATTGCAGCGCGGTATCGAGCAGGCCTTGCCAAACGCCCATTCCTCCTCTTTGGCCTACCCTTTATGGCGATCATCGTTGTGGGCTCTTTCGTCCTGACTCCAGCGACGGCTGTTCGGTACGAACGGCATGACAGAAAGGTGCGGCAGATGACCAAAGAGGAGGAACTCGGCGTCGGCAAGACGGGTCGCAAGGTGGATATCAAGGACGAGTACTATGTGAGTCTACTGTTCACGGCAAGAGACATGCCTAGTCATGATTCTTGTGCCGTCTGCTGACGACGACAACACTTCACAGAGGCTTGCAGCCAAGGACCTTGATGATTGGGATCAGAAGCGTGTGAAGCGACTGCCGGGTGAGAGTGATGGCGTGCTATAGGACAAACACCCAAGGCGCCTGCAAAGCATGCGCACGTATGAATGTGCCAGGCGGATTCGGAACTCGCACTTCGCGTTGTTCGAATAGAGTTGTGGTCTGTGCGACGACGGGCCCGGCGCATTTGGCCGACGGGTGCAGTTCTGGGCCGCGAGGCCGGCGGCTGAGAATGCGCTTTCGCATTGCGGCATATCGCCCAGCTGTGCCAAGTGCAATCACGAGAAGCTCCCGCACACTGCGAAACATTTTGAGTCGACTGCATAGGGCCGACATACGCGTCCTTCATATCGCCGAGCTGTGCCCAGTGTCACAACGAGGAGCTTCGCCACATTGCGAAACGGCTTGGGTTGACTTCATAGGACTAAGATACTGCATCCCACGATGTACAGCATAGTAGCGTGACGGCAGTACATGACTTCGGATGATGTTTTCAAGGATACGCCACCCGCTTGAAGATGCCGAGCTGTCACGTCAGATCTGATGACTGATTTCGAAATTCTCGTCCGAAAATGCGCAAATCCTGTAGTGGGCTGGATGCGTCTTTACTGTTTCAAGTGCAGAGCAACATAAGATCTCACTAAGCTGTGCCGCAATGCTGTAATTTTCATTGGCACAGAGGAATGTGGTTGGGTGTGTGGGGACACACATCACAGGGATGAACACATCCATTTCGAACTTTCCCATGCCGCTCAGGCAAATCTTCGAAAGCGAATTCCCGAAGTCATGATGGGAAAGTTCTCGCAGGTATAAGCTTGAGTGCAAGGTTTCGGGTATGCAACTGCACCCAGCTGCTGTTATTGTGATCAAGCAGAAGATGCATTCTGTGCAATACAGGATATGTGCACCACCCCAGAAGAATCGTCTAGCATCATCTCATCTAAGCACAGCTTCTATTTAGTACGAACAAGCCACGAGAACGTTTCAAGAGGACAAAGCTTAACGTCCATGGCAAAAGCCTTTGAAAAAAACTATTTATAAGCTCCAAGCTCTGTCGGCCCATTCAAATTTCGGCCGAGCTAGGCTGATTGGTTGGGAACTCACACGCTGCACGACGCCTCTCCGACCGTGCGGCTCCAAACATGATGAAATGATGAACCCAGCGTCGCGAGGTAGGCTGGTAGGGCAGCAGAGGAAAGGCTTCACGCTAGGTGATATACTCCTAATCTCCGAGAATGCCAGAACGCCTTTTAGCGGGCCATACGGGAAACATTCAAAGTTGGAACGCTTAACAGGAAGACTTTTGGGGTAGTCAATTGGCTCATCGCCGTTTTACAACAAGGACGGTGTGTTCATACTAGACAGTCTGAAACGTCAACAGCCACCGCCAATGATATCATTATAGTCGTACAGGTTCCTTCAATTCTGATCGGAAGATTGCGATCATCCCCTCACACAGCGATAGAAAAATACAGCGTGGCTGATCAACAATGATTCCTGCCTCCAATAGAAGGTGATTGGCTTCTAGTGAGACAAGCGGTCGCTTACACAGGAGCACGGTGATGTATTTTGGGCATCCTTGGGCCCTTGGCAATGATAAGGTTATGCCCGGCCTCGCCAGCCTCGTGCGAACACGCGCGGGGTATGCGTTCTGATGTTACAAATCGCTGCACGCACTCACTCTCAAACACCTGCAGTGCGTGGCAGCGTGGCTTGCGCTAGTCTCTCCCAGGACACACAGCTGAACATCCAAATCTCCAGCGGTTTAGGCGGTCTGGCAGCCCATCTACACGATTAGCACAGGCCTACCACACCCGCAGGCGTCTTACTTGGCGTGCCCGTTTCATTCTTCTACAGCCCGACAGTACGTGCGTCCGCTGTCAAGTCGCAGCCGAGCGGTCCACCAGCTCGCGATCTACGGATCAACCCATCCTGCCGTTCGTCAACTCCACCTCATGGGCAGACTAGCCATCCGACAGCCCTTGTCATCAAGCGACAGCCGACAGGATGAGAGCTCAACAGACAGTGCCTGGTGGCACTTGCGCGCGTGACCGTGGATTGTTTCCATTGGCGTTGGATCAATCCAATGATCAAGATCGACAATGGGACACGCGCCAATCATTGTTCATGCCGACCCCGATTTTTAGACTCGCCACCCCCTGCTCATCTATTACCAGGACTGGGAGTGACAGCCGCCAAATCCTGGAGAAACTTGCCTACTTATGATGTATTTGGCGACAAAAAAAGAAGAAAGAAACTTTTCTGGGTCTTGTTCCCACCGGCCGCATTGGGGGCAGAATGATGAAATTGCAATCGCATAGCAACAAAACAGGATGGTGTTGTCAAGCCATCAGGCCGCGTCCAAGGCCATGCCGTCGCAGCCATAACAGCATTACGAGAACACGAAAAGCATACTGCGTAGTTGGCCGATGATCCGATGATACTCAGTAACTAGTTTTTTACCGCTGCTGCACGAAATCCGGTGTAACCAGAACCTCGGTTTCCTGCTGGTGTGGAGTGACGCATTTTTTCTATCCTACCTACCAACCTAGGTAGGTAACTATGCAGATACTGGCATAGGGCTGATGGGTCCTTGTAGGGGTCTTCCTAGTCCATCCCATGACCGGGTTCCCAGGGTTTCCAGGGCTCCGATGTCATCCATCCTTTCAGCAAGGCAATCTCGGACGGAGGATGCGCACCGAAACGGAAACATCCCAGTACAGAAATAAAAGGAAAAAAAGAAGATGGTGTGAAGAGTATTGCGTGTTTCTGCCAACCTCTCGGTAAGCTCGGCTGGAAACGCATAGCATAGGTACCAAAGTACCAATGACCTTGCTACCGGTCACCATCAGCACTCTTTCTTGGGTACTCGTGTCCAAGGCGATACGGTCACACACCCTTACGTAGTCTCTCGTATACTTGCTCTGTTTCTGTCCACCACCATTGCTGCAAGGCACAAAACTTAGATTGGGCACAGCTTTCAAGTTATATCAAGTTCCCAACCCCCCTCTCTTCTACCCTGCCCACACACTTTTTCTTTCCTCCCATACAAAGCAGTCCCTACCTACCAACGCCATACCTATTGGCAGCTCTGTTAACAGATCAAAACAAGAGTCTCCCATCAGTGATAGTGGAGCTCGCCTTTCATTACTACACACAGCGCATCACCACCCCTCGTCACCAAACATGCCCGGCGTCACAGGCCACGGGATATTGTCCCGGGTACGCAGTCATAGGAAGATGCGTACGGAAATTGCAGCGGAGGAGATGGAGACACCAAGACTCATTACCCACCGGAGGCAACACAGTGACGGTGCAACCGTGTCGAGGTCATCGTCGACGCGGGTAGACTACCGGGGCCACTATCCACCCATCGAGTTCGACCCACTAAAGCTTAACCCACCTGTCCCACAAGCCCCACATGCCCCTCCAAGGTTGCACGAACGACAGACCTTGGGCAGCCTGCACAGCAAGCGCTCTTTTGCCAGTGCCGGAAACCGCAGACCAGCACGACTGCACCGTTCCGAGTCTGGCTTTTCGCTAGAGGGCTATCAACAATTTGATTTCTCATTGGAGAGAGACAATGCAATGCGCATGATCGAAAGGAACCGACAGCGGGAGCATGACGTCGACATGAGGGGGTGGCCTTCACCAGCATCAAGTGTCGACTCTGTCGACTCGGGCAAATCTTGGTTTGACGACGATGACTCCCAAGACGAGGTTGACACAGTTGCGCCGAATCCTCAGCGAAGACCGCCAGTGGGGTCGCCGGACGACCCAACAAACTACATCAAGCGAGGCGAGTGGAAGAGAAGAGGTATCTTCTTTGGGGTGCAGACAGAGGAAGTCCATACGAAGGACGACGAGGCCTTTGAGGTCTAAGGATTGGTTTCAGTCACGGGCTATCGCCTGGTGCGAAGTGTGCTTCTACGGCGATTTTATTTTCATCTACCTTTGTGAATCTATCCCTGTGCTTTTGGAGCGAGCATGGCGTTTTCTTGGGGCAATGTGCCCTGAATAATGATTTTATGGGTTTGGATACATGGGTATAGCGGACTGGGGGTTATCTGATATGATCTATGGTCCGGAAGTGCTCTGGCACCTAGTATTGCGAATCTACTCTCAACATCGCCTTCAAGTTGGCATTGTGTGTCACATGTTGTTGCGGCCGAATTAGAGAAGAAATTGTTTACACAAACATCCCAATGAAATCAATCTACTACAAAACAACCACGTGCACTATATTCTGAAACTTGCAGTCCACGGTCATGCTCCTATATCTCCAACAACATTCTTATATGCCGCGGTGCACAATGGAAATTCTGCCCGGTGCGAAGGTCCCCAAAATGGGTATAATTCAAGCGTCATGGTGTCCTCCGAGCTTCCTCGGCCGGGTTTGTAGTTCGCGCCGAGCTTGTAGATCTATCGCATCGAACCTACGGACTACCCCTCACCTAGAATCACCAACTCATCCCATCGCGTTCCCCTCACTGCCGATACCTCTTGCGCCAAGGCGTGCAGAGGATAGATTGAGGCTACATGCGGCTGACACGACATTGCAGCTTTGTCCACCCCATGTGGCACATGGTTCCGAGTTTATTTGTGCTCGTACCTGGTTACTATGCACTTCTCCACCGTCACGACTCCTCACGAACATTCGACGACTTCAACAAACCTACCTACCTAGGTAGGTAGTCCTCAATTCGCTTTCATGATCTACGAAAGTTAGCAGATCCCCCACCTAGCATCGCTAAAGAGTCATCCATTCCGGGACGCATTATCAATCGATTTACTTAGATCGCCTACCAAAAGCCCGATTTGATCTCACATCCATATGATCTGATGTTATAGTGCCCTCGCTTATGAATTTGGCAGACTCGTGGCCAGACCGTACATACTGCCCCTCACTGCCTCTATGTGGTCTCATCTGCGACCTGCTAGTCAGTGCACTTTTATGTGGGAGAACGTTGCCCAGTTTGGGGTCTGCTTCCCGGCAAAATGCGAACAGGTCTGGATTTGCCAATTCTGGGAAGACCGCCCCCAAACACATACTGCAAGGTACGATCTCGGTCACATCGCCTGAACTCCAGCCCGGAACGAAACCTGCTTTTCTCGGTCTTGGACGCTGCTTTCGCTCCCGTCCTACCACACCACGATACTATTAACGCGCAATCATCAATGCGAATTCCGGAGAGACCGAATTGTCGGTGGATGGTCGGGAGCTCGAAACAAGTATGCTGCCTTGGTTTTCTACCTTGCAGTGGATGTCGTGATTCTACTGGTCCGCCTACCGTTCGAATTCCCGCTTTAGTGTGGATGACCTCGCGATTTCTATTGGACCATAGGAAACACGGAGGTAAGCCCTTCGATAGGTTGCAATGAACGTGAGTCTCGACTCCAGCCGCGCTGCAAACCAGATTTTGAATTATTTTGGATCAATCTCGGTGTTTCCATTGCAAACCTATTCAGGCTCAAGCCATGACCGACAGTGGTGCTATCGTCACGGGCCCAGGCCCATATAACGTCACACTCGGGAGGATGCCAGCATCCCGCACGTGAAGCAAGCAAGGCAATTCGGCTCGTGCAAGGGGCGACTGTATTCGTCCACGGTGCTTGCGAATTCTGCTGAACCTTGCCATAAAAGTTTCAGTATGTGTACCAACTCTCGCGAACATATGACAGAATGGCGGTCAGCAAGTGCTTGTGATGAGATTTTGGAGGAGGCTGTTGAAGAGGTAGTAACATGGTTGGTCCCTGATGCTCTTCCTGACGTCGATTCTCCCAGCCGCCCCTGACTAAGATGAGGCTCAAGCAGGAAGCGCAACGACGGCCAAGTTCCATACCGGTAGCCAAACGGTGCTAATAAATATTGGAACAGGCTTGGTGTCCGAGCCACGAACCCCCTTTCTATTCACCAGGACCGTTTTCCACAGCCCACAAACATAATTGCCGGGATACAGCATAGTACATACACCTTATCCCACGTTATGGTCTTGAATAATTATAATTGGTGCTTCTGAGTTTTGCATGCCCTGGCGGTCACGACTGCGCCTTGGCAGCCGTTTCGACATCCTGTACCTGGATATAGTCAAAACAAGGCTGAGATCTCGGTAGGACCCATAGTGTCAACGAAGTCATTATGACGATCCTCTGAACTTTCAGTGCGTCGCTTACTCCAACTTCAACGATGGCAGAACCGCTATCTTTGCACGGTGCGTCCACCAATAAGACGCAACAATGGCTGCCAAAGGCAAGAGAAGATATGTATCCCATATCGCCTTGCTCCTAGTCGTCCATGCCGGAAGATAGGATATATTGCGGGAAGTGCCGCTTCTGGTGCAAAGATACTACGGGCCTGGACCCACACGCATACTAAGATGACAAATGCAGAGAAGCTTGTAGAGACGTGATGGCAAAAGACATCTCTGGTCTGTGATATGGACCCTGAAATTTTTGCATGATAGATCCAGCCCAAGAGCTTCACAAAATCAACGCAATTCAGACTTTCCAGCATCAGAACTCGTTCCATCATGGGAGACGCTGCACATGGCGACAGGGCCGACTCGAAGCTCTTCCAGCCTTTGAAGATCAACGATGGCAAGATAACACTCAAACACCGCGTGGTGATGGCGCCCCTCACTCGCAACCGAGGGACTCCCCTCAACCCCAACTCTACCCCAGAGGAGCCAAACAGAGTTTGGCTTCCCAATGACCTCATGGTCGAACACTATACCCAACGTGCGACCGACGGCGGTCTTATCATCTCCGAGGCCATCCCACCGAGCCTGGAGGGCAACGCCATGCCCGGCGTGCCGGGCCTCTTCCTTCCTGAGCAAGCCGCGGGTTGGAAGAAGGTCGTGGATGCTGTTCACGCGAAAGGCGGATACATTTACGCACAGCTTTGGCACTCTGGCCGTGCCAACATCCCGCATTTGACCGGGACCCCTACTCTCTCTGCTTCCGCTACGCCCTGGGACAATCCCGAGGAGACATTCTCGTATCCTCCCCCACACAGCAGCACGCCAGTGAAGCTGGCGGATTTTCCGCCCGTCGAAATGACGGTCGAGAAGATCCAGCAGACCATCGGCGACTTTTGCAGTGCCGCAAAGAGGGCGATGGAGTGTGGATTTGATGGCGTAGAAGTGCATGGTGGCAATGGGTACCTGCCCGAGCAATTCTTGAGCAGCAACGTGAACAAGCGTACGGACGACTATGGCGGAAGCCCGGAGAAGAGATGCAAATTCGTCCTCGAGCTGATGGCGGAGTTGGCCAAGACCGTGGGCCAGGAGAATCTCGCTATCCGCTTGAGTCCCTTCGGGCTCTTCAACCAGGCTCGAGGCTTGCAACGGCTCGAGACGTGGGGACATCTGTGCAAGGAGTTGAAGAAAGACCTACCAAGGATGTCCTACGTAAGCTTTATCGAGCCACGGTACGAGCAAATCTTCTCCGAGGCGGAGAAGCAAGAGTTCCTGAACTCATGGGGACTGGCGGAGGTGGATCTGACGCCATTCCATAAGATCTTCGGGGATACACCTTTCTTCTCTGCCGGCGGGTGGAACGATTCCAACTGTTGGGGTGTGGTGGAAAGTGGGACTTGTGATGCGTTGTTGTTCGGGCGGTATTTCATCAGCAACCCGGATTTGGTGGAGAGGTTGCGGAGGGGCTACCCTTTAAGTCCATACCATCGGGAAAGGTTCTATGGACCGTTTGAAGATAATCATGTTGGGTATGTGGACTATGCGAGATGGGATGAACGGCAGTAGAAAATTGGCAGGTTTGGTGATTTCAAGTCCAGGGTAGCATTGCCATACCCAAGGTGGGCAACGCATGAATCAAAGTTCCTATGAAGATCGATTCCCTTCTTTTGTGACTTAGCTTCTTAGGGCAATGCATTGGAACAACAGAGCAGCTCAGAGCTCTCCCTACGTTCTAACAATTCGGGTCACATGTCCACAAACCCGCGGTTGAACTGTCACAAATTGTTGGGAATAATTGTCATAGTTGGACAGTCATAGTGAAAATGTGAGCCGGAGGACTGCTACTATGCAGCAGATGATACAGAATTACTCTGTACATTGATATGTCATAAGTAGAGCGCCCTATACTTAGGTAATTCTCGTAGTTGTTTTGCATATATTGAAACCAGCCGATGTGTGTAATAGCCCATCATTCTGATAGGATATATTGAAAGATGTGATGCGCGGTACATACATTCTTATCATTGAAATGTTAGAACTGCACTCGGCCCATGAGGCATTCATGAGCGTCAATTCGAACTCGAGAGGTGAGGCCTCGTGGTCTGATATCAACTACTTGGTATAAAGACAAAGTACCCAATTGTAGGAATGAATGTTGAGCCTGTCACTGTAGACCCTTCAATGAGATTTCGGCTTATGGCCTAGTGCTTACCCACTTGCAGGTACGCACAACTTCCAGAACACACCACGGCTTTTCTTTAGTATAGAAAATTGACTCCGTTTCCAACGAGCCCATGATTGCATGAATTGTTTATCTTAACTTTGTTTTCTTGGACGTGGAATGTTATATGGGTCTACAAGATGAAGTCACGGATACCTCGGGAAGTGGAGCGGGCGGGCCTGTGATGTTGAACCGAGGCATTTCTCAAAGCCTCAAAAATTCATTCTCAATACAAGTTCATGTATATCTGGCAAGTATATTACAACGACACTAAATGAAACACAATTGCAAACCTCTCACTCTGAAACTCTCACTAGATTATTAAGAAAACACGAACAAGATGTCTTCCCCCACCACCACACCCGTGCGAGTAACAACCTTCCCTCTCCGCCAGAGACACCTAACCGCCACCGCCATCTGCGCCACCGTTATGCTCCTCTCCAGCAGCCGCGCCTTCGTGGAACCTGGCTCGCCGCTCTACGACTACGCCCTCAAGTCCGTCGACCCGTCCACGGTGCGCACCGTGCAGGACTGGGTCTTTCGCTTTCTGTTCTACGCCCACGGCGCCGAGGTCCCGCTCTTCGCGGTGCTGAAGCTCAGGAAGCACGGCGTGAGTCTGCTCAGTGGACTGGGGCTCAAGTGGCTGACAGCGGTGTTTTTGGGCGGAAAGGCTACGTGGGATCTTTTTGCGCATGCTGTGAAGCTGGAGGCAGCCAAGAGGGTGTAAAGGATATTTTTATCTTCGTTTTTCCTTCGGAAGGGTTTAGAAAGGCTTTCCGCTGGGATGCCAGGGGGGTGACTGCTTACAACGGGAACGCGCTTCATATTATTATGATGTACTCGTATCAATGGGAGGAGCCCTTGAAACGGAGTATGTAGTCGACCTATTTCAAAGTCCGTTTTCATTCCGTTCGTTTCTCAGGGTCGCCTGATCAACAGGTCTCTTCGACGAGACATGGGTCTGTCTGTAAGGGGAAGTCAGGGCAGTTAGCAAGAAAGGAGTTCTGATATCCATTTAGACCAGCGCATAAGGCTGCCCACATGCCGCCCTTATAGCAAAACCCCGGAAAGATTAACATCAACCAGGAACAAAACAAATACACGTCACTTCGCCACCTGTGCCTGAACGTGTTTGCAGGGTCCATGTCAAGGAACACTGCCTGTCCGCCTTATTCAATTTACTTTTTAAAGTTTTCGGAAGCGCATACAGTCCAAGTGGGTCCCGAGGGACCTGGGCTTGTACCTAGAAAATGCAAGGGCGTCAAGTCCGGAAGGGGTCGTATAAGGTATCAAAGTTCAGGGAGGCATACCAAAAATAACAAAAAAGTTTGGTTGATATGTGCCTGAGTATAGCACATGGTATTCCCCATTGCGCTGCTGGCTAGCACGTTGTCCTCCGGGGACAAGGTTGTCAAAGGGTAGACAGGGGCGGGCCTGGCCAAAATCCAACCAGGAACTGCAACGACGTGGCTGAGATCGCAACACCAAAAACACGATTGTCGCGATACCTTGAACAGCTTGGGAATCGTCATGTCACCAGAGCATCGCCTTGTCGAAACCACGTGTTTGTAAGGAGCCAGGCAAGTCACTGGACGTAATTTGCCTTGTTCCCTGATTATGTTCCGAAGAATCAATTGTCCGGCGCTAGAGCCTGTCTACCTTGTTTATCTTGTTTATGGCAGCTGTCACTCGCGGAGCATTTTCTCCAAGTTGCGCATGATTGGACGTCATCCATTGCAATGCTGCGCCTAACGACTGGCTCGTCCCATCACCGACCTGCCTGGCTGATACCTCGTCAAAGGTCTAGAACCATTTTGCCCGGCGTCGAGGCTATCATAGCATTACCAGCGACGACGTATTGATGCGAAGGGAACCAGAGAACGTCGTCAGCCCGCCATCGGAACACTTGGAAGTTATCTGACTGTCGCCATCCAAGCACACGATGTCACACCACAGCCTCATAGATTACATCTCAGGCTGCGCGACGCGACTGACCACGTCCCTGACGACCTGCTCAACGCTGTCCCCCTTGATTCCTTTCGCAGCATCGGCTACTGTCCAGGTCCAGATTCGCTGCGCGGGCTTGGCCTGCCCGGTTTTCCAACTTCCATGGACTTGTAGCTCAGGGTGCTCCCCCTCTTCAGGTCCCCGTGTTTGCGGCATCACCACGTCGAAGTCAATCCTCTCAATCTCGTTGCTGTAATTGACTAGTGCCGTACCACTGATGAATTTATCCCATTCACTTCCGTCATCTTCATTGTCCGGAATAGGGGCGGGCGTAATTTCCTGCGCAATTTTCACCGTATTGTCAACAAGGACGCGGGTCACTGCCTGCTGAAGATAGTACTTGAGATCGCGCAGCGTGTAGCCCTCGACATTACTTGCAGGTGGGTACGAGTGCCACAGAGAGTTCAGCGGGCTGGGTGCTGGAGGGAGGGGCTGAATGTGGAACGATGTCGAGATGAATCTGCTCAGTGCCGTTCGACAATGAATTAACAAGCTCGCCTCGGGTGTAATATTCAACTCGAATTGACATTCCAGAGGTCGAAGAAGGGTGAGAACCAGGGCCTCAGACGGGGACCCACGTGCTGCCACAAAATCTGGTGAAATGGGCGACTCGATCAGCCTGAACATGGCCGTCTCGATACCGGCTGAATGTAGGATAGTTGTCAGGTCCGACATGAATCTAGTGGCATCCTCTATTGCTTTTTCGTGTTGAATCAGGGCTAGAATCGGGCGCAAAAGCTGGTATGGCTGCACGGTCTCGGTCTGATTTCTGTTCTTCGGGTTCGGACGTGATCGTCTCTGCTTATTGACTCGATGCGCGTATGTCAGGAGTTGATTTAGAGCTGCAATCAGGGCCTCAGCGCGGGAGTTCTCCGGTAGTATCTGCCCATATTCTTCGTCGAAGCTCTGCTCTAGGGGCTGCAAGCTGAAGACGATTCGCGAGTTATTGCTGAGCGTGATAGAGATAGTCTCTTGTTCGATGCGTACACCATAGGCCAATAGGTGACGGCCCTCACGGCCCATCTCATGCCACAGCTCCTGCGCAAAGATGGTGTTGCGGGCTTCGAGGACTCGATCTTCCAATGGCGCATCCTCAGGCAAGGGCTTGGGCAGCGCAGACCGCCCAACAACTCTGCTATTCATCTCCAGCGTCACGAGGACTCTCTTGGACTCGCCAAGCATCCTCCCGCAGTCCAATTCGACACTCCCATCCTCGCCTCGTCGCATCGGGGCCAAGCTTGTTGATCTGAAATCCGAGGAAGCCTCCGAGAACCCATATCTCACGCCGAGATTCTGGGGCTCGTTTGGGACATGCGTCACAGTCCAGCCCTTGTCGCTCACAGCCAGGACGTCAGCCCAGTATTTGGCCTCGATGGTCATCTCTTTCTGAAGCCGAGACGCGGACGTGAGTAAGGAGTCCACGCTGCGGTCAATGTCGGCCAACTTCCAACCAGTTGCGACGGTCTTAGTGTCCTGTAGGCGAGCTTCCGTCATGTTAGGTTTGGCGAGCTTGTCCATACTGAGGACACCGACACCGACGAGTTCGCGGAGGGTGGGGGAGATCGAGCTGATCTGGGTCGGATCCTGTTTTGTGAGGATCAGGGAAATGAAGTCGAGGGCGAGCATGGCATTCTGATGTGCGATACTACAGACGAGTCAGCATGACACTTGAGCTGGAGATTCCTTGATGAGATCGGCCTCGATGTCGTACTTTGCTTGCATATGGACCTCGTCCAGGGCCTTCCTGAACTCGAGGAGGTCGACCTGGTCTGCCGGGTCTTCAGCCTCGGAAGCATCCTTCTTGTCGGCCTCAGCAGAGTCAACAAGGCCGTTCGTCTCGTCCTCAATCTCCTTCTCCAAGCTGTCCTGGGTAACATTGCGAAAACCACCGCGTTCAGTGTTGACGCGTGCAATGAACTCGGCGATTGACTTGGGCCTGCGGTCCCCGACGGGAAGAGGGGGAAGTGCGAAGGTGGTCATCGTTAGGCTGAATTGAATGGGGTAAGCTCGAATGCTTTGAAGCCGTAGTGACAAAAAGACCGCTTCAACACGTGCGTGTTGTAGGCCTTGATTGATGTGTCAACTGGATCCCCGAGGAGCCTTTTTCAGAGGGGTGTTCCCACTGGGTACCTACCTAGGAGGCATGTAGCAATTGGAGCTGCGGTTTCAGTAAGGCTGAAGATCCAGCACCTGCAGTCAGAGCGGCAGGCGCGTTTGGCAGGCCAATAACACAGTAGCAGTGGGTGGAGATCTGCAAGGATCTTCGCCAGGGCCTGGCGGGCTTAGCAGGGATCAATTGAGACGGCGCAACCTTGACACTGCCGAAAAAAACTACTACGCAGTACATAGCAAGGTTACATTCAAGATCCATTCTGTACAACACATGTCTGACGGCTTACTGACATGGCCGAATTAGAAATACAAGGCTCCTGAGTATACCCAGACCACCAGTGACTGACTGGGCACTTGGTAGGTGTTGAAGCCATCCAGTTCGCGAGGGAGAGGCCCCTCTGGATCCGCTAGACCTCAGCCTTAATCTTGTTGTGCACCATGATCGCGGCCAGGCCACACACCACCATACGAGTCATCTAGTGGCTGGTGGAACGTCAATCAGGACTCAAGGACGGCATGTCCCCGCTTGCCCAGCGTCCTTCTACAACAATTCAGCGAAAAATGCCCAGCGCGAAGATCGTATGAGGGATAAAATGACGTTTCAGGCTCCGTCAGACTGCAATGAAGTCACTTCTCTTGGAACTTTTCCCAGGGCATGTGGGGGTAAGCTCCGATAAGATAAGAGCTGTGGACTGACATCCCACCTTGTGACAACACTTTCAACTCTCTTCCATCTGCTCACCTTTATGGTTCGAGCCCTCAACACCAACCACACGCATCTTCAATAGCTTCCCTTCACCTGTGTTCATGACTTTTACCTAACCCTTTGTTTACATAGTATCTGAGTAAGTCAAATCCTCTCTTTTCTCACATGATTACCCTCTAAAAAGGGACAACCTGTGCTTGACTGCCCCACCATACGCATATACAACCACATCTGAGCCATGCCAAGATGGGCAGGCAGTGCTGAATGAGAGGAAGCTGCATGTGTCACTCGCTCGTGTATGGCTCCTCAGCAGCAAAAAAAAAAAAGGCACACCATAGTGAGTCTTCAGGCTCAATATCAGGGGCTTACACAGAAGAGAATCTTCTAGACTGGTGGCGTGTCTCCTGTCAGTCGGCAAGTCTCCGAAAACTAACTTTTGGTGGGACGAGGACCGTGAGGTGGCTTCCCGTTATGATGTCGTCTTGTGGAAGACTGACCGCGGGATTTTCTTGTGACACACCACCTTACATGTAGTGCATGTCTCGCTCCTGCCTTACCTCATCTCTCACGTTGTCCTCCCTTTGATGGATTTTAACCTCCAGCCCGCCCTCTAAGTTATCCTTTCGATCCTCCGCTGACCCAGCATCTGAAAACCTACAGCGCTCTTACGAAATTGATACCCAACTTTGAAGATCCTACTGCCAAACCCCAAGAATGGCCGTCAAAAAGAAGATCGCCATCATGACCTCCGGGGGTGACTCCCCAGGCATGAACGGCGTTGTCCGCGCCTGTGTCCGCATGGCCCTCCACATGGGTTGCGATGCGTACTGCGTCTATGAAGGATACGAGGGCCTCGTCAAGGGAGGCGACTACATCCGGAAAATGGCTTGGGAGGACGTGCGCGGCTGGCTATCCGAAGGTGGCACCCTCATCGGCACCGCACGATGCATGGAGTTCTACGAGCGGCCGGGACGCCTGACTGGAGCCAAGAACATGGTTCTCAATGGCATCGACGCTCTGATCATTTGCGGTGGTGATGGTTCCCTTACCGGTGCCGACAAGTTTCGGGCCGAGTGGCCCTCTTTGCTGAAGGAGCTGATCGAGAAGAAGGAGCTTACCGAGGCCCAATGCAAGCCTTACTGGCATCTCAACATCGTCGGGACCGTCGGCTCTATCGACAACGACATGTCCGGCACCGATGCCACCATCGGCGCCTACTCCGCTCTCTCGCGAATCTGCGAGATGGTAGACTACATCGAGGCGACCGCTTCCTCCCACTCCCGTGCCTTCGTCGTCGAGGTCATGGGCAGGCATTGCGGCTGGCTGGCTCTGATGGCCGGAGTGGCCACTGGTGCTGACTTTGTCTTCATCCCCGAGAAGCCCAGAGAGGACAACTGGAGGGAGGAGATGTGTACCATCATTCAGAAGCACCGCAGCCTGGGCAAGCGGAAGACCATCGTCATTATTGCTGAAGGTGCCCATGACAAGTACAGCAACAAGATCTCTCCTGATATGATCAAAGACCTTTTGGCTGATCCCAAAGGCCTTCACCTCGACACTCGTATTACCACCCTAGGTCACGTCCAGCGAGGAGGCACTGCTGTGGCATACGACCGGATGCTGGGCACCCTTCAAGGTGTCGAAGCCGTGAAGGCAGTTCTTGAGGCTACTCCCGAGACTGAGACCTGCTTCATTGCCATTACCGAGAACAAAATCGTCCGCAGACCTCTTATGAAAGCTGTCGAAGATACCAAGGCTGTGGCCAAGGCCATTGAAGCACAAGACTTTGACAAGGCCATGGCATTGCGGGACACAGAGTTCGCCGACCAATACAAGTCCTATATGTTGACGACAACAGCAAGCTTGAACGAAAACAACAGGCTTCCCAAAGAGAAGCGCATGAGAATTGGTATCATCAACGTCGGTGCTCCCGCTGGCGGAATGAATTCCGCCATCCGCGGCGGTGTGGCATACTGCATTTCTCGTGGACACGAGCCTGTTGCTATTCACAATGGGTTTGCAGGTCTTGCAAGGCATCATGGCGATAGTCCCGTCGGTGCCGTGCGAAACTTTGATTGGCTGGAGGTCGATGGCTGGGCCAGCAAAGGTGGTTGTGAAATCGGAACGAACCGGGAGTTGCCCAAGGACTCTGGGATGGAGCACATCGCCGGCCTTATCAAGAAATACAAGTTTGACGCCCTCTTCGTCATCGGTGGCTTCGAGGCCTTCCACGCCGTCTCACAGCTCCGCATCGCCCAGCAGGAGTTTCCCTCCCTCCGCATTCCCATGGTAGTCCTCCCCGCCACCATCTCCAACAACGTTCCCGGCACCGAATACTCCATCGGCTCCGACACATGTCTCAACGAGCTCGTTGGCTACTGCGACAAGATCAAGCAATCCGCGTCCGCGGCCCGTCGCCGCGTATTCGTCATTGAAACCCAAGGCGGCCGCTCTGGGTATGTGGCCACCGTTGCCGGCTTGGGTGTTGGCGCCGTCGCCGTCTATACTCCCGAGGAGGGCGTCAGCCTCGGCATGCTAGAGGCAGATGTGCGGCACCTCAAAGACGTCTTCGCGAAAGACAAGGGCCAGAGCCGTGCGGGCCGCCTCATTTTGATTAATGAGAAGTCATCCAAAGTCTACACGGCCAGGCTGATCGCCGACATCATTCGCGATGAGGCGCACGATCGTTTCGAGAGCCGTGACAGTATCCCCGGCCACGTGCAGCAGGGCGGCGTACCGAGCCCCATGGATCGGGTTCGCGCTACAAGACTCAGCATTAAGTGCATCCAGCACCTGGAGCAATTCGGTCCGGCTGCGGCTGATCGCGTCATGACCGACCCCTTGAGCAGCGCCGTGATTGGTATTCGGGGCGCGAGTGTTACATTCACATCTATGAAGGAGGTTGAGGAGACTGAGACGGATTGGGCCAACCGTCGCCCGATTGATGAGCATTGGATGTACATGAAGGACACGGTAGACATCCTCGGCGGTAGACCTACTGATTACCCTAGACCAGAGCAGAGCTTGACAGGGTTGCATGCGAAAGATGCGAAGAGGGGACTGGTGTAAGCGTTTTCGGGAAACGATGATTGCATTTTGAACGTCTGGATGGCTGGCTAGCTGGGTTTGGTGGCGGTTCTAAAAAAATTGTGTGAATTTTGTCGGTCCTCTTCACTTGGTTTACCTATGTTCTCGACTCATCATTCAATGAATTTCATGACCATTCCACATGTCCTGACCTGCACTTTATCTCAAAAGCGCCTTTAGAAGCGGGACCAGTTCATTCCGACACTGACTCGTCCTCCTGCACTCACAGCCTCACTAAACCATACCTCGTTATGTATCTTATTCCCACTTCCAGTCGGAGCCTTCTCTTCGACCTCCAGAGTAACAAGTACATAGATGTGGTTCTTGGCATCAGACACTCGAGCGCTACATCCGCATCCTGCTATGCAGCCCTGGTTGTTTGGTAAATGGTTTGCCATGACACGGAGCTTGTATACGCCCCGTGCCAAGCCAGTCTTGATCAATGCCCCTGGAGTTAATCTCGCGAGCATATAAATACAACAAAGCCCCAGAGTTTCACGAGTAGGTCACCAAATATCTCATTTCAATCCGTTAACCGCTACGTCCTTCGGCCGACATCTCACATTCGCTTGACTGGCATTCGCTCCATCACACTCGCTCATTCAAAACTAAGTGTATATACAAGCCCTTGTTCAAAAAAAAAAGATCACCACAAATTATAGGTCTAGCTTCCGGATCATTTACTGTGTACGCTACCAAATTTTGAATATTCAAACATCCGGGACGAGTCCCAACATGCGCGCCTCCAGCCTCACGCTCGCCCTCGCACCCGCCTCGGCACTCACTCAAGGCATCAACATCACCGAGACCAATGATGTCAACCTCGCCAATGGCACGGGCAGCCTAGGATGGGGCGCTACTGATCTGCCCTTTGGCTACAGCGCCGGTGTTGGTTTCAACTTTGCTGAGAGTACGTACTGTACTACTACTGTCACAACGCGCCCAATACATATAAAC